>JAZGTJ010011620.1:0-16729 GCA_036877575.1 Botia almorhae
CATTCAGAAACACACACAGAGGATGAGTCTGATTCATTCAGAAACACACACAGAGGATGACTCTGATTCATTCAGAAACACACACAGAGGATGAGTCTGATTCCATCAGAAACACACACAGAGGATGACTCTGATTCATTCAGAAACACACACAGAGGACAAGTCTAATTCATATGACTTACCCTGAACCAAACTGTTGGCTGGTGTGACCAGCGTGTCCCACAGACATATGTTCCTGAGCACAGAATAAAGGAAACATTCTTTATTGGCTCTGTTAGAATCTAAAGGTGTGTGTGTTCATGCACTGTACCTGTTGTCTGTCGACAGGCCCGCTGTGGCAATAAGAGACGATGATCCCACAAAAACAAAATCATTGGCAGTTTTATTGTGACACTGAAGTGTCTGGAGGTAACAAAAACACAGAAGATCAGAGTGGATCATCATCAGACTCTAGACACAGATCACTCCAAAACAAACACTGTTCACTCTCCTTCACTAAGGTCCACTGCAGTACTGATCTCTGTATTTGTTTTGTACTGTGTGTAAAACTATTTTGATATTATAATGATGAGCGTTTATCTTCTATATGAAACTTTAATAGTGCAGTTCACAGCTCACTGAATTTTTAAACACTCTGTATAATCCTTACAGACCTAAAATATCTGCACTTTATATACACAGATCGGTACCAAAAATAAATGATTGGTACACACGTTTGGTATCAGTGCCTAAATCACTGCAGATATGAGAGACACACACACACGCGCACACGCACACACACAGGCTGTTTTTTAGGTGTGTTTACCAGATATGGTTTGGGTGAGTTTCCAGACGTACTGGTCTGCCAGAGACTCAGCGCTCCATCTGCATCTACAATCCCAAACTACACAAACACAACAAACACTCTTGAACACACACAGAAGAAACGCACTGTTCAGAGTGAGCCTTTCTGCTGGGTACAGACTAACACACCTTGTTACCCTGGTAATTGAAGCGCAATCGTGTGACTCTGGAGTTTCCTGGACTTCTGAAACAAGTGATCTGTTGTGAATGACCCCACTCAAACATCCGCACGCTCCCGTCCTGAGCCCCTGTCAGATCTACACACACACATCCAGACCCCCACACAAGCAGTGTGAATCAGAGCTAACACACAGAACAGTGAGAACACCGCAAATATGGACTCACAGTAGGGAAGGGTGGGGTGTGATGTCATCCTCCTCACATTATTAATGTTTCTTTTGATCAGCTGCATTAGAAACAGAAGAGCAAAAAATAAAGACATGAAGTGTGTAATGTAACTGGTCATGTAACATGTCTGCACAGCTCACCACCGCAGCTCCTCTGCCCGTCTGAAGGCTGCCTAGCCAGGGCATGTTGATTGGCGTCCCGGGGCTGCTGTGTGTGTAGGGTGTGGTGCCATATAAAGTACTGAAGTCATCACGAGTGTGGACCACCAGGAAATCATCATTCCTATCAAACAGAACAAGCCCAGGACAAGCTGTATTTCTGAGAGTTCATTTTCGTTATAAAGTTAAAGTTATTTTTATATTTTTAATCTGTCTTGATGACAGCTGGAGAGTTCAGCTCTGCTAGCAGTTACTGTATCTGCAAGGCTAGGAACACACATCTTACCCTTTGACCTCCATCTCTGCCTCATCATCAATCCAGGTCAGTATCTGAGTGGCGAGGATAGAGGAGATGTCCAACTCCTGGATCTCATGAGTGGAGGCGATCACTAAACAGTTGCGATTGGCCTAGAAAACAGCAAGAATCTGATCAGATTTCACCTCCTCCACAGAAAGCCAACAGAAGAACTGTTGGTCTCTTCACCTTATTGATGGCAAATGCTGTGATGAGGTCTGACTCCTTGTGGATGATGCGAGCTTTGCCCACGGGACTGCCCAGATCAGCCTCAATCTGAGTGAGAAAGCAGAGCTCAGGGCAAACACTCATATGATGTCACACACTAACTGAACAAGGCACGTAGTGTCAGCACAGAGAAAAGAGACTTCTGAAGAACAAAATAATCATATCGTCTGAAAGCTCCTAAACCACCTAAATGGTCAGAAGAAACAGTGTAATAAAGGTGTGATCACATGATACATTCAGCAAGCCTAAAGATCATGGCCCAGCGCTTAACACAAGAGACTGTGTGTGTCAACCACAAAATCGTTCTCCTGCCTGATTAAAGCTATGATTCCCAAACAATTTACACTTACAGAGGGAAAACAAGAAAGAGGATGAAGTTTGTGTGGAGGACATTTAGTGGTTGTGTCTGTGTTCCTGCTTCAACAGGAAATTACATTCACAGCCCATTTTACTCCCGTGATGGGAAATGAAGGTCGTAAAGTGACATCATCTGGAAATGACTGGATGGTGAGAAGAATGTTTTTGTGTGTTTGTTGGATGTGGATGTCATGTAAGATTATGTGCGTAGATACCTGCAGCTGATTGGTCTCCTGCAGCACAGACTGTTTCACACTGTCAGTCTCCTGGTTTACATATATAATAAACATGCAGGACGATCACAAATGTCACAAATCACAGTCAGATGGTTAATAAAGTGTTAAACTAATTACAGCATAAACCAGACAAGTTAACAAAAGAAGATTTGTTACATTATCAGCATTAATGATGAAACAAACTGAAGCAGTGGTTAGTGATTAAGATCACACAGGATGGAAAACACAAACAAAGCAGCAATGGGGAACGGTTTGTTTTGTTTAGATTCAGTATTAATTTAGCACACACACCTCAGTCTGATCTGGTTTCTTTGTGAAGATGTTTCGTATAAAGGTCTCCTGAACTTCTTCCTGTTTTACTAGAAACTGCCACAGTCTTCTGACGGGCAGGACGGAGCGTCTGCGAGATCTGAGACAGAGGCTACAGTCAATACGCTCCATGACATCATCAAAAACAACATCTCTGTCCTCAGATGTCCGTCTGATATTACACACACAGATAAATATGTATACATCTCACCTGAAAGGTGTGTTGGTGGGTTCAAGCAGGGCCTTGTGGCGCAGGAGTGCTGGTCCAGACAACACATTCTCTTCTTGCAGATGTGTGGAGATGTACTTTGATGGAGGACCCCCGAAGATCTCCAGCCTCTTCAGTAACAGCTGTTCCCATCTCTGCAGCGTCTTCAAAGCCGCGTGGCAAAGGGGAGAACACACAGGCAGATCTGAAACACACACATCACACCAGCGCTCTGGATGCTCAAGTCAGACTGTCTCAAATGAGAAATTTCAGAAGCAATTAATCCAGAGAACTGCTTTCATACATGACACAGACCAACTTGAATGTTGAACTTGAATGAACTTGAATGTTGTTACCTAAGAGGTCATGACCGGCTGTTTGGTAGAAGGTCTTGAGGTTTAGCAGAACCTTCTGCACCATGACCAAACGCATTAGACACCAGCTGCACATGAACAATGACATCATTAGTTTCTCACAGCACACAGGCCGTTGGTTATGTAACGACAGGAACTCACCTGTAGGAGTTATTGTTGGAATGTTCTTTCTGTGGAGAGCAGGGATCAAATACATCATCATCTTCCTCATCCTCACTGCCCTGGCTTTCTTCAGAATCATATTCCACTTGGCTGGTAGATGGGGGCAAGTACGGCTTCATGGAATAACACACATGATCATACACGTCCTCAAACAAGCAGAGAAATACAAACACCAAACACACAGAAACCTTTGCGATGAAGTAATCCCAGATGCTGAGCTCGGGCGGGATGAAGCGCTCTTTAAAGTCGGCTGTGTCCGGCTCGGTCAAAGGTCTGGGGCTCAGTGGAGTGTCTGGAACATCTCTGGAGTTACTGCTTGAGGACTGCGGTCTGAAACGCCTCTGCTTACATCCAGAGTCCTCCACTAACACACACACACACACACACACAGCGTTCAACTCTACAACTGCTACTGTAATAATATCAGTGCTTTATAAAAATGATTAGACCTATTATTTTGGGGTGAAACAGCATAACAGATTCATAGAATGATGTATGACGACACATTTTGATGACACAAATGCACTGCCACTTTTCATAAAAATTGTCAAACTTGTATTTATGTTGCCATTAACTTGTAATATCTGCATTCACAATTTCTAACACAAATTTATTTTAGAAGCACTAAACACTAAGTGGATCTACTAAACAAGGGCCGGATTCAACTGAAGGGGTGCAGGTCTGGATCTACTGTAGCTTGTGCCATACCATATGAAGCCTGTGAGATGACAAATCTAATGTCCAGCACTAAGATGGACCTCAATGAAACGAAGTTTCAAAGAAGTTTGGCAAAATAACAGATCAGAACCTGGAGGTGAGCTGGGCTTCTTCACCACAGGTATACGAACACCCCCGCCAAACACAGCCACCCAGAATCTGCTGTTGAGAGGGTGAGTCACAACACGGAAGAGCTCGTGGGTGGAATGGGTGGCCAAACCGTGAACAAACAGGCTGAAGAAGACCGCGGTCACAATCTCACACAGAAGCATAGAGACAGCAGGCTGGTTCTCCTCGCCTGAAGTGTTCAGCAGCTGCGTCAGAGCACCAATACCTGCAGAGACATGGAGATCAGTCTGTCTGAGCATTTGTTTAACATGCTGTAGTGATCACAGAGATTGCTTTACCAGGCCACTGAGCAGGTGATGTGTTGGGCAGGGCAGTTTCCTCCATGCTAACACTCCTTATTGGTGTTTGATGAGTAAGTAGGACACTCTGATAGATGATGCCCGTGAATGGATTCATGTGACTGATGAGGAAAAACAAGAAAGCATTTGAGAAATTTCACATGACTGTCTCATAGTAAACAAAAAGAATTTAAGAAATCTCTTCAAATCAAACTACAAATAATTGAATGAATTCACCTAAAAAATCAATTCTCAATGTGACCTTCCAGTCCCCAACAATTGTCATCTCAAACCTCATTCATAAATGCACTTTCAAACATGGAGCTGCTGCATAATGTGATGTGATGCACGTTAAACTCGTGTCTTCCTCTCAAACAGCTATCGCATGACTTCAGAATCTAATGCACAGTTGTCTGAACTCCTTCTACTGATTTGTTCTGTTTTCTGGTGCTTGACACTGCATCTTTCACTGTAGAATCATAAACATCTGCTACACTGAGGAGAGTTTATATGGACACAAAAACAACATGCCTCTGACATGTTTAACGTGTCTGGCGTAACTCTAAACAAACACACCAAAGTAATAAAGGTTTTCAGTAAATTAACTAAAATAATGTTTAAACAGGCTCACAAAAAGCCCACATGCATCTGTGCCCAAACATCAGCTTAATCCAGAAATATCAAGTCAGACAGGGGCCTGTTTTACGAGTGTCACATTCAGAGTCCTGTACTCAGGACGAGACCACACATTCACATTCACCAGTCTAAACCATTAGAGAACAAGCACATGTTCCAATGTGTATTCCGTAATGTACAAGCTGTGAGAAAGACCCCAGAAGGTTATGTTATTGATAAAATCTCACCTGTAATTGTGTCCGTCACACAGACACTGATAGATGCAGGCGGACAGTGAAGCTGCCAGCGTGTGGACCACATAGACCTGAAACAGCACAAGGCACACTTCAGACAACAAATAGCAATACAAACTTACTCTCAAACAAGAGTCTCCATACAGCAACACAGATCTGCACTTCACCTCACTGTTGAGAATGTCAGGGTGTGGAGGAGAGTCCAGAGCATTGATGGTGTGCAGGATGTCATGGGTGAGATTAGTCAGGTGCACTATGGGATTGGCCACCACAGTTTTGGAGCGGGCGGTCCAGGCCAGCAGGAGAGGAACTGACAAGTGCTGCTTTGGGGGAACAGAGATCTGCAGACTGACATCCTGAGGAGACACACAGAGCAACACACAGATCATACCTGCAGTGTATGCCAGAACTGTAATTATTATCAATTATAAGTCATTATTATAACTGCACATCTAGTCTTTGAATAAGATGTGATTTGTGCTGCATTACCTGTTGTGACTCCTGCAGCAGAAGGATCAGCTCCATTCTGACGGAGGCCAGACCTCCTCCATGAGAGCCATGCAGACTGCAGTAACTGAGAAAGATGCGAAGCAGCGGTTGGTTCCTCTGCAGCCACATTCTCCGTCTGTGCTGCACGTCTCTGGCCTGCTGCGTTGTGCCCTGGACCTCCGGATCTTCTGCAGCTCTGCTCGGACTTAGTTCTGCTGAGATGTCTTCAGGCAGGTGTTGGAGCAGAGGGTTGTACCCACAGCATCTCTGCAGCACTGCAACCTCGCGCTCTAGCCAGTGACACAGCTGGTGTCGCAGTTTCCCTCCATCCAGCTCATATCCAGTAGACAGCGTCCGTAACTCTGTGGTAAGAATCTTCAGGCAGGAGCTGAACTTCAGTCGAGCGGCCAGGATGTCCTCAGAGAAAGCAAGAGAGTCCTCGGCTGTGTTATCTGCACAGTTGGAGGCCACATCGGACGCATCTTGAAGGACACTGCTCTTCTCTGGGTGGATGGTCTTCATTGCCAGTCCAGACTCTTCCTCCTCTGTGTCTCTGTCAGTGTCCCACTTCAACTCCAGTGGTTCTTCCTGCAGGGTGATGGAGGGCTGACTCCAGTCAAAACTGAGCACTGAATCAGACTGGCTGACCTCTCTAGGAGAAGAAAGTGTATCAGACTCAAAGCCATTCATTACTGGTTGAGACCAGTCAAGAGCTGAGGCCACATCTTTGTGTTTCTCTGCATCTTTGGAGACATTCAGTGACATGGAGAAATTCTCCCAGCTGAGGTTCATCTTTGATTGTTTCACCACTTTTGGCATTTTGGAGAGGACTTCTAAAGCCAGCATTGGACAGCCGGCCTGTAAGTGTGCGTAAGCTGCAGTGAAGAAGAGTCTGCGTTCTGTAAAGCTAATGGAGTCGACCACACGCCCCTCTGCTGTTAAACCCACTTTAGCTTTATCTGAAGAGCCAAAATGACGACGGAGGAGCAGTGGATGAGTTCGGAGGAAGGTGTAGAAGTTGAAGACATCTGGATTACAGGAATATGTAGTTGAGGTTCCTGAAACAAGAACCAACAAGAAACAATCTTAAAGAAAGCACATTTCTGAAACGTGGAAGCACATTCAAGGGACATGTTGGAGTATCACATCTCACCTTGACCAGATGTGTCTGCATGTATACGGGGCTGTTCAAGTAGAGTGTCCAAGGCCCGGCTGTAGTCATCTAAGACCCAGTACGCCATGCTGCGCAAGAACGAATCTGGGTGGGCTGGGATCTGTTGGTGCTGACCCAGAACATGTGTCTGGAGGATCCATTTGTAGGTACTGGATGTCTCAAACTCAGACTCGTACAGTCGACAGATGACCAGAGCCAGCTGAAGGTCCTGCATCTTCTCTATACAAACCTGATCATGAGTGTAATACACGAGTCAAAATCAAACAGCTCTTTTGAGAGCAACAAGACTATCACACAACATGCTTTTCTGTAATCATGCATTTCAGAGGACAATATGAGAGATCAAATTAGATGCTATGGTAAATGATATTTATAAGAATCTCACTTCAACAGCGTCTTTGAGGGATCCGGCCAGCAGAAAGAAAGCAGCTGAGTGTTGGAAACGTTGTTTTCCCAGCAGAGAGAAAGCATTCTTCAACGCTGCCTTCCTCCAGCGATCCTCACTGAAATTATTGCTGAAGAATGATGTCATCCTCACGTTCTGGTGTGACCTGAACACACAGACGGTCTTAGTGGACTGAGAACATGCCAACAGATGGAGGTGTCACTTCAGCAGGTTGTGTGAATGTACCTGTACAGTCCCCAGACAACAGCTTTCTTCTTCATGGCAAGATAAAACAGGGCTGCATCTAAAGGGTCATTGTTCCTCTGATAAAAGGCTTTTGCTACCTGGTGGAAGAAAGAGCAGCACTGTAAATCTGTTTCAGGAAGTTCAGAAGAAACCAGAGATGAAGAAACCTGAGAGCAATACTGAGGTGTCACACACAAAACACATTCTAGTGTTTTTAAACAGCTAGACTGAATAGAACACAACAGGCTGTGGTAGTTTCTTATGGACACATGAAAGATGTGACAGATGTTACTGTAAAACAATCAACACTCCATTAAGTCTCCATTAAGCTGGGGCAGTTGTGGCCCACTGGTTAGAGTCGTACTTGTAACCAAAAGGTCACCGGTTTGATTCCCAATGCTTGAGGTGCCCTTGTGCAGTGTGTGTGTGTTCACAACTCACTAATCCAGTGTATGTGCACTAACTGCATAAGTTAAAGGACAAAAATCAGAGGACACAATCTGAGTATGGGTCACTATACTTTACTTTATTAAACAGTCACTGATTGGCAGCACAACGATAGCTGCTCGTACTTACATTTATAACAAAGAGAACTAGATGCTAAAATTAAACAGTAATTCATCAAATCTACATCACGCAAAATGTAAAACATACAGGACAGAAACACATCTTGTGTGTTTCAACCTTACAACAGAGTTGACCAAATTTTGTTTTAGAAATTGTTAAACAATAAAGCAATCCTGGCATGCAACCTGCTCTGTGTTTGGCTAGCTCATTATCATTTAAAGAGAAATGCACCGAAACAGGTCGGCAAGATGTTTTTGACAGCATGTGTTGTTTGAGAAAAAAGTGTGTTGTTTTACCTAATTTTAACTAATTTCAGTGAGATCTATCACATGTACTTATTATAATAATGCACAAAAATAATGCCCAAAAAAGGACTATATTGCACAGACCACAATATATTGCACACTTTTCAAACCTTTTCAATGCATTTGCGAAGCTTATTGGTGCTCCTCAGCCACCAGCCCACACCCATGGCTCTCAGCTCCGCCCACGTGGGGTCACCCTTCTGCAGGGCTGGAAGCATGTTGAGCAGTTCCTCCTCAGCCTCAGAGTGGAATGCCCAGGCATAGTGACAGGTGGACAATCCTGCAGACCAGCATCTACCAGTTACTGAAAAGGCCTTTAAACCCTCTCAGAGTTATATCACATCTAAAGGAGACACTGGCTAGGAGAGACCTCAGTGCTGAAACACACTGATGAACAACAAAGACTCTTGTGTAAATTTGTGAGGTACCTTGACAGAGGAGCTGAGCCCGATGGGCTGGAGGCAGGGATGTCAGGAGGAAGGTGTGGAGACGAACAGCCAGCAGGAACTTCAGACCACACTCGTCCAGCGTCTCACCAGCTGATACAAACATTCAAAACATTGTCAGTCATCTTTCCAAACACTCACAATCAACAGTAAACAACCCTGAGATAACAACCTTGGCCCTTCCCTTGACTTTCTCCAATGTCTGTGCTGGTAGAAGCAATGGTGTCAGCCAAAGCCAACAGAGACATCTGCTCCATTCGCGTCAGGCCTGGCAGACTGGAGTGAAGCAGGTGACCAGATAACACCTGGGCATGTTCAGGGCCAAAAAACGTGGGGCTGTACTTTGAGAGATCAATGACTTTGGCATTCCTGTCTTCCTCGTTGACACTGAATGGGTCACCGTCATCTGCACTGATATCACTGGCTTGGAAGAGCTCATCATACGCGTCTGATCGGCTGGATGTACAACTCGTACCGTCTGTTCGTTCTTTGGCTTGGGGGGTCACTTCCTCATCAGCGGCTAATAGCGCATATAAAGGCAGGGGAGGGATAGAGTCGATCTCTGTGTAGTCCGAGCTCTCACACTTGCTGAACATCTTTGGGTCTCTGGTTGTGCTTCCACTGGCACTGATGGTGAGAGAGCGCAGACGCCTCTCCTGGTGGATGGGGGCGTCTTTCAAAGATACAATCTCGCCAGCAATGCACTTCACAAGATGGGACAAGATGGCTTTGGCCCGTTTTACCTTTCCAAGGTCCATAAGTTCTAGCAGCTGGACTGGGTGATACTGGGCCAAAGTTGGAGAGAGGTGGTGAGCTGCCTCAAATAACCCAGAATCCTCCATCTCAGCTGGAAGGTCATACATCGTCTTCTTTCCACTAAGCTTCTGAGCCAAACTAGTCATTGACCTAGTGAGTGTTTTTTTAGAAGCTTTGAGACTAAGCCTGTCCTGTTTCAATGCAGCAGTGAGGGACGCGAAACTGCCCATGCCAATACTGTTCTCAGAGGTGTCGACTGCAGGTTTGGTGAAAGCTGAAGGCTGCCACTGAGAGTAGACATGCATCTCACAGTCCATGCCCACCACCAGGATGCCTTCTCGCACCCAAGACAGAGAGACAGGGATTGGTGGCGAGCCCTCGACAGATGACACTAAATCCACCACTTGGAGAAGAATCATGCGCGAGCAGCATTGCTCCTGAGTGCCATCAGACAGCCCCAGCTCTGGAGGTTTTCCTGACAACATGCCATACATGTAAAGTTTGGATCCCAGACCCACAGTTAATATATGAGAACCATCCTCTCGGGAAACCCAGTCTAAATTGACCTGCCTCTGGCTGACAACTGAGAAATCAGTGACTGTGCACCCACCCCTGTTGCTCGGTACTGTCAGACTTTTATCACAGTAACTGTTCGGGCAATAAGAGCCACTGACTTTGAGGGTCTGTTCTAGGATCCACTGAGAGCCACCCGTGGACTCACACTGAAATATGCTCACGTGCATGAGCGTCTCATCAGCGCCACCCTGAGGTCTCTCACCAGTGTGTGCCACAGCCACTCTGCTGGTGTGACAGCAGCTGAGATCCATGAGCTGTCCAGAAACACTCAGTGCACTGCTGCTGGCCACACCTCCCTCCACAAACAAAGGCCACTCCTCCCAGATGTACAAGGGGTTTCTGGGGGTATCGGGGTCAAAGGCAGCACTACACCTCCAGAACCGGACAGTACCGTCCGAGCAGGATGTGGCCAGCAAAAATGGAGCCCGACCAGCTGGCTGCAAAGAGGAAGAGCTCAAATGACCTGCAACAAGAATAACAAACACACTGAATGCAGTAATTATACCAGAATGTCCAGAGAATAATCACCAATAAAAACACTGGCACACATCAGGTGATGGTGAAAGGTCACCTGCAGCAGGTGTGACCCGTATGACCTCAACACCCTCTGGTAATTGAAGCTCCTGACAGAAAACCTTGTTGTTTGTGAGCGTGATGCGACAGGCACTCTGAAGGTTGGACGTGCTCGACTTTGATCTCAGGGTTTGTGGTGAGTCGGTCGTTTCAAAGTCAAACTGTGAGGAGTTCATAGGTGATGGAGACACACTCTCAGTCACAGCAGAAGTCTGTCTTTGATCTGAAAGAACATTAACAACTGTGATAAATCATGGTAAATATTTTAAATCACAATGTATCCTATTTTACTTTATAAGTGCACATCCCTGGTCTTTTTCGGGCTATGGAGTATCAATAATCATGTTGTAAATAATGATTCGTTTTTTGCAGACCAGTTGTTTTATTTTAATTTTGTGTCGCCTGTATTTGCTTTCTTCAATGTTATATACACTGCACTCATGAACTTGCATTTAATGAATTACTAAATACCACAGTTTGATCTAAAAATCTTCTTTACTTCTACTGAAGAAAACAGTCATCTATATCTTGTTAACAGCAAATTTTCATTTTTGGGTGAACTATCACTTTAAGTTAAAATTCACATTTTAACTTTAAAAGCAAACAATACATCAGTACGACTTTTTCCTCAATGAAACCTATTACAAACCCATGACAGGATTTGCTTCCAGTCGTAGATGCCACATGTGTAGCAGTGATCTGCCGGTCTGACAGAACTCAAACACCACCAGGAAGAACCGAGCAGAGAAAAGTGTTGGGTCGAGGACTGAATGAAAAACAAGAACCGATGAAGCCACAAACACACATAAGTAACGAATGCTGTGACACGATTACCAAACATCCTCTTACCTGGCTCATGCACGTGATTGTCTGCTTTCTCATATCCCAGTATCAGGTCCTCCTCAAACACATGCAGAAGCTGTGTCTCCTTCCCCAGCTGAGGAAACAGAGACAGAGAGGGTCACAGTGGGTCAGCTCTTCACCTCTGGTTCTTCTGATATACGTTTTTTCAGTGGCTCTTATACATACAAAGTCTGTGATGACATCCAGCTCAATGATGCAGCCAGGTCTGGCCGTAGATTGTTGACTGATGATATTAAACACTTCCCCAACATATTTCTAAAAATACATCAATATATCAGGAGATTAAAATATTAATATAAACCCTCGTTTTACTTAACATGGATGTGGCTTACAGAGATGTCCGGGTTTGAGAGTTCACTCAGCAGTTTTTTGGCATCAATAACAGCCTGATAGAGTCTCAGTGACTGTCCATCACTGGCTATGAAACAGGCACTGGGTGAGTTTCCATATGCACCTTTAACACAAAATTTAAATAGAATAAAGCAACAGGGAAACACCAACAGCTTTAAGCAGTAAAAAAGCTTCAGTAAAGAATCTTTAATCTTTTAAAAACATACAGTAAATATTTAGCTTTCCTGTAGCTCAGTGGTTAGAGCATGGCGTTAACAACGCCAAGGTYATGGGTTCGATCCCAGGGATTGCACATACTCAATGTATAGTGATCAATGTGTAGTATAATGCAATGTAAGTCGCTTTGGATAAAAGCGTCTGCCAAATGCCTAAATGTAAATGTAAATTTATGAAAGCTGAGGACTACTAATGAATATTCAATGCAAGAGTTTGCAGACATCAGAGACGCACATGCTGTTTACCAGCTGTCGCATTAAAACATTGAGCGACCCGTCGCAAATAACCCAGAAGAGCGTTTATCTGGTTCTACTTTCTCTTTCTTTAACCATCAGACTGAACGAAACAAAATTCTATTTTCTATTCTATAAGTTTCCATATTGAATCTGTCTGTTTACGCCCAATATTTAGTATAGCAGCATTCCATCGGAGTATGTTTGAGCAGTCTGCATGCTGTATTTTAATGTACTGTTTATAAATATTCTATTTTTGTATTTGTGTATAAATAGGAATATTGAATAGGGGAATTTATTCACACTGTTATTTACATTGAATAATCAATTATATCTTAAAATGATTCAAATCAATTTTTTGATATCAAGAACTGATTTTTAAATGGTCATTAATAAATGCTGTCAGAACAAAGGCGTCAGTCCACTGCAAAAGGATCTGGACAGTTCAGAAAGAGCATATGTCCCCCATGGGGAAGCCTTATAAACGACACTTACTTGACAACTAAAATTCATAGAAAATAGCCCTAATGTACAGTTACCGGCATATGTCAAGCTTTTCCTGTTGTCTCTGATTTTTTAGACACGAGAAGCATACTTAGCTAACAATACCTGCTTGTAAAAGCGCATGAACACATATCTGATGCTAATATTAAAAATATTAACAGCACATACTACTGCAAACCTCAAACAATGGGCTATAATGATCGCTTGAATATATGGCATATAGTAAAATGATATTACATTTAAAGTGTGTTTCATTTAAACTATTGTCTTCTGAGCTGTGCCCTCTATTTATTAAAGCACCATGCGAAGGATTGCCATATATGACAAAAAAGCAAAACAAGCACCTTAAAAACGCAACATAATAAGAATCGACTTTGAATAGAATCGCCAGTGTTAGGGAAGCTACTCTGAAACTGTACAAGTTACAAGTCACTCAAAAGTAGTTACAGTTAAGCTATCGTTCTGAAACAGCAGTTAGCTACACAAGTTACTATCTGTAGCTAGCTACAGATACTTTCACTACTTAGATTTTTTTATATGACATTGTATATTTCAAATAAATGAATAATTGTTAATGATAAATGTTTTAGGTAAAAGATTTAAGGTTTAAATCGATTTAGGTTTAAAAAATGTAATGCAATGAAATATGCATTTGTGATTTTAATTGTGATTTTAAAGATTATCGTTTTATTCTGTAAACTATTCAACATGATTACAGTTCAAAATGTGCTTTTTCTGATTCGTTCGCACTGGTTATGAAATTATTGACAAAGACAGAGGTATTGAAATATAATTGCGATACCAAAATGCCCTATGATAACATATAACATTTATTTAAAACCAAAGTTCACCACAACAGACAAGTGAATGTGTGGCCCATCTTACTGGTTACTGTAAAAAAAATTACACTGGCAGTCTGGTGCCTTTGACCCAAACACAGCCATTATATTCAGATATTATATTCATATATAACAGATATTCATTTGAATAGTGTATGATTAAATGTGTGTTTTAGAAACATAGAACGAGGCAGTAATATTTATTTATAAAAATTACTAATATTATTAACAAATATTTGTTAATTCCTCACCGAGGCAGTTGCTAGGGATGAGTGTGGGCAGCCAGGCCACGTTAGAAAAGGCAGACGCATGCAGCGAGTTGATCCTGGCCAGTTCTGATACACCCCCTGAGAAGGACAGCGGGCCCACTGGATCAACCCTCCACAGGATCAGCTCACTGTAAACAGTGTTGGGGTCTGTGGGGACACTGCCTGACGATACTGTGTTCCTGCAGGACGGGGCGACCACGGTGCCCCCGTCGGGTGTCTTCAGGGCATTGTGGTGTGAGGTGGTGAGCAGCAGGGGCAGCAGAGAGTGACAGGCCAGATCATTGAGGTGAAAGCGATGGCCACAGTATCGCGACTTGTGAGAGACGCTGAGCACCGTGGAGAAGGCCGAGTCCTCAGCGAAGCTGACGGCCCATTGGTTCAGGGAGCCGTCAGCGTGTTTGGAGATCATCAGGACATTGGGGGTGAAGATGCTGAGACGCAGGCTGTTAGCAGCGGGTTTGTTCTGACTCAAGCCGATCAGAGTAGAGGAAGAGTGAGGCATACCTGTGGGCCGCTGACGACCTTGCTGGATGGCCAGATCCACGTTCTTGTTGCAGGCGTACATCACCACACTGCGACTGAGTGAGTTAGCGTCACCCATGGGGAAAGCCACAGGAATTCTTGACACGAAGGAAACCTGGAAACAGAGAATGAGTTAAATGTGTGCTTGGATATAGACATATATAGACTTAGACATAGTACAGCGTCGTCACTCTGTCAATAAAATGTCATATACAATGTTTGCTATGCGGTTGATTGGTCAAATACGCTGAATCCCCAAATCAGGTGAAAATGTTTTCGCTAATAAATAAGTAATAACCAACAAGCTCACGATATAATTTATCATTCATGTCTGCGGGTCAGAGCGAGTCACTAACTAATAATGATGCTCCAAGTAGCAAACACTACTAACTATTACAGCATTTATTATCACAGCTAACCAAATAATCCTCCTGCAGTGAATTAACATGATTTTCAATGCAGACGAACCTGCACCTGACGGAACATGCCAGGCTGATATTCATCTAGCCAGTCGACATGCCACACCAACAGCGATCCATCCATTGGGTGGATGCTGAAAAGCATGTCTGCTGCTCTGTTCCAGCCACCCAGCAGCACGTCCACCTGATGATCCACAGCGGCTGCAGAGAGAGATGCGGATGCCACAGCTGCGCTCTCCTCAGCATCTGAATAGAGAAGGCTGGTTATATTTGACTGACGGGGGATCGGATGTAAGACCACCGTTAGGAGGAGTGGCTACCCTTTTGCTCCGTGCTGCTCCTCAGCTGCTGCAGAAAAACCTCCATGCTTAATGTCAGGTTCAGCTCTTTGTTATTCAGCCAGTGAACAGTGAAGGTGCCGCCTGGTTCCTCCTCAGAGCCACTCATGGAGGAGATGGAGGGCAGCAGAGGAATGTCTGAACACAAATGTTACTCTAACATTCACTCAACAGTTCACACAACAACCATCAAGAGACTCCAAACCTGAATTCCAACCCACAACAGTGTCACTTTCAAATGATGGATAGTGAAAATGAAATCAATTCCCCCCACATGAACTTGTCTTGTTGACTATCCAGTTTACAGGAATATTTTGTGTTTACTACACATGCAGAGAAAAACAAAATTACCATCACAGTTTTATGCTAACAAATTACACTGGGCTTGTGCTCGGCTAATATCACAATCTGAAAAATTGAAAGCACTGATCTATTGTTCCCATGAGATGCATCTCTGTTACCTGTCGCAGGGTTGATGCTGGCAGCGATGTGGAAATGACACAGTGCGTTGGCGTGCAGAATGTTGGTACGGTGGCTATAATGTTTGTTCTGCTGCTGAGGCAGAGGGCCTGTATATGACAGCTGAGACAAACACCTTACCTGCTCTCTCCACGAATGCTTCACATTCAGCTGGAATCAAAAACAAGGTTGATGTGACCTATAATGGCCTGAAAATGCCACATTTACTGAATTGTTCTCTGACAGTATATCAGCTTACCTCCAGAGGGTTCTGGGCCATGCTGTTAGTGGAGGACTTCTTCATGTTGTTTGATTTTAGCATGTCACTGTTGTTGCTGTGATTGTGTCTGAGTCCGGACAGCAGACAATCACTGGGCAACAGTGTTTCTGCCCAGAGTCGACAGACACTGTCTTTACAGCAGGTCAGTAGAACGTTACACACTGCACCCCTGAAAGGACAAACATACTGCTGCGTAAACATCTCAAGAACAATTGCACTGTGTGTAAACATCTCAAGAATAAAGGCACTGTGTGTAAACATCTCAAGAACAATTGCACTGTGTGTAAACATCTCAAGAACAAACGCACTGTGTGTAAACATCTCAAGAACACCTGCACTGTGTGTAAACATCTCAAGAACACCTGCACTGTGTGTAAACATCTCAAGAACACCTGCACTGTGTGTAA
>JAZGTJ010011621.1:0-16728 GCA_036877575.1 Botia almorhae
GTGTGTGTGTGCGTGTGTGTAAGAGAGGAGGTGTGTTTTAGTATGTCAACACATGCATGTTTCTTGTTGAGAGTTTGTTAGTCTTGTGGTTACTTAGCTTGTCCAGCTGCCAATAAGACAGCTGTGTCCCTGGCCAGTTTTAATAAAGTCCAACAATGTTACCTTTACACTGGTACAGTACTATAATACTGTTTATTCTGCTACTGTCAGCCCTTTTGTCTTCCTCTCTTATCGTTTTTTATTTATGATGTCAAATTTATTTTCACTGATGTACAGTGTAAACAAACAGGATGGATATCTGTGCCACATACAGCAGTTTCTGTGTTAGTAGTTGTTCCTGTAGTTCAGAAGCTTCTCAGAAGCTTCTACTTGGAGTTCCACTTTGTTTGTTCTAATAAAGGAAACATTAATTTGCTTGGATGAGGAATTCTAGAGCTCAGTGAGTAATGCCTGACTGTGGTCCGATGCCACGTGCCTCACAGAGAGCTTATTTTGGCCAAAAACTCCATCAGTGGCCACCAGGCCGATCCACCGCTAGTCATCGCTCAGCAGCGCTAGAATGAGCTTTCCAGACCACAGAGCGCACAGTTGGGAAGTCAGCATATATTTGCAATGTCTGGTCATTTTGGTCTTGATCTGTGAGTGTAATATACAGTATATTAGTCCCTCAGGAACAGCACATACTGTAATGGCATAAAGCCCACGAGCTCTTAAGAGGAGCAGCATTTCAAAGCAAAGGTTTGAGATATGAATTTCCGGCATGTGGAGTTTATTAAAAGTCAATCTGCAGTCTCATAATCGTTGCCAGTGGGCATCAGTGAGGCTCATTAGCATCAGAGAAGTTCCTAAAGTAAATATGTGTGAGGGACGACTGAGGGCTGAACAGATGTTTACAGGGGTGTCTGTCCCAGTATGTGGGCCTGACTGTCCACAGCTGCATCTTTAATTAGGATCTGACAAATCTAAGCGTTTAGTATCGGTGGTTTTCATTTGAAGGGATTGTTGTGGGCGCGAGTGTTGATTGTAAATTATATTTTGGTGCACGGTCAGCTGGTCAGCACATCTGCCTAGATGTGGCTTTTAATGTCTTCCACTCGTCGAGTCTGGATCAAATCTGGTTCAGCTCTGGTGTTGGTAGAAGAATTCTTTGTAAGAGATGTGTTAATGTTGATCAAGAGCCGGGTTAAAATGTTTGTCCAGGCAGGTGACATTGTTTATAAGATGTCAAGTACAGTATATAATAATATTTATCAATATAATATATTGCAGCTGTAGGTGGTGGGTGGATTTTCTCTTGTAGAAGTTTCTGATTGACAGGTTATGCATCCTTACGGATAATAAAGGAATAAAGGAAAAGACGTTATGTTTGTTGAAACTACATTTCCTCACAAGATCAACAGGACAAAGCACAGTGTATGTATATACAGTACAGTACAGTATATGCACAGTGCTTATCCTCATTGATGAATATTCAATACAAGGTGAGTACAAAGTGGATTCACTGAGAACTTTAGGGCTTGTGGATCAGATCTTCACTTGGTCTTGATATGTATATGAAACCTGGAAGGTTGTTATCCGAAGGCTTTTCTGCTGCCTTCAACAGCAGGAAAAGTAGAGAGATATAGGACATGAATAAAGTGAGAGAGGGGAAATGAGACTATGAAATGGGGCCAGATTGGATTATGCATCATGTAAACAGTTCTGTATGTGTCCTAAACACACATACACTTCCTACTGTGGCAGGATTTAGTCGGAGTCTGGGAGAATCTGGATGCACCATAGTTCTCATAGACTGATGGTTCTTCATCAGAGTGACCGTGGTGCGGCTCCTGTAGCTTGACTGTGGTCCAGAAGCAGCGCAGGTCTGGCCCGGACACGGAGCACAACCCTCACAGCCACTGTACTGAGGTTTATTTATCTAGGCAAAGGATCTCATACATAGGAAACCCAGAACACAGAATATGAAAGTGTCTGCCACGTTAGGGCTTTTAAATGGAAACTAGAGCGTCTCTGCTCCCCTTTTTTCACATTCTTTTCTCCTTAGGTTTTTAGGGGGTAAATCTGTTCTCGGATGGTGTCTGGACAGCTTGACTTAAGAAACTAAAAGCCTTCAAGATGTGTGCTAAATCCAGCACGTTGGAAACTGTGATAGATGATTGTGGATGACAATTTAGGGGCAAAAAAGTCACGCATCCAATATTATTTGGATTGGATTTTCTGCTCTTTCATTAAATTTGATTTATTTGTAAGCACATTTCTGAGTTGAGGAGAGTGTTGCAATAGGAAAAGACAATTAAAATGTTTTCTTGTTAGTGAATTGTGGGCTATGAGGAGAAATAACCTCATTACTTGTGAATATACGGATGAGAGGAACTTAACCAGCTTGGTTAACAGCTGATGGGTAGATTGGCTGCTCCTTAATATACGTACTGGTTTTGACTGGTTTAGTAAGATATAAAAACAAACGGTTTGCTCTCATAAAAGCACAATTAAAGACTTGAGATATTCACACAAAATGAATGTTTGCGATAGTCAACTGCAAAGTTTGTAAAGTTCTCATAGAATCTGAAGCAGAAAATGAAGCATTCTTAACACACATCACAACCATCATCACAACCACAACAAGTGTCTCCAATTCGCTAAGAAACAGTTATTCTGTATATCTGTTTGTCAAATACACTTTGTGTTAACTTGTATGAGTTTCAGTGTTTGCTGTAAGAGGATAAAGGGCGTGAGGATCTGATGAGAATCAGTCCTGCTTTGTGACAAACACGGGGGAAATTTATCTTCTGGGACACACGCTCTTGCCCAGAGTGAATGAGCCTTCAGTCACTGCCAGTGTCTCTCATTTAAACTCTCACTATCACAGTCAAAATAAAGCTCGGAAAAACATGTGGTCCACATTAACGCTCGTGCGTTCTCGTGACTGACCAGATTCATGTGCAAAAACGGGTTTACATCATCCTTAACACTACAGTAGTCTGTCATCGTTTATGCGTTTGTCTACAGAGAACGTGGGAAAGAGAGAGAGAGAGATTCACTTCAGTTAAAGCTGAAGGCCTTCTACTAAGAAGATCTGTTTGTCATCCATTGATCTTCTCCGTGATGTAATACTTACCAGAATTATCACCAATAAACTGTTTCATTTTCCCTGGTGACAACTAGAAGATAAATTATCGTGATTTTAAAAGAGCCTTTCTCCAAACGTCTAATGGAATCCAGAGGAGAAGTCTTTTGTACTGCTTTTTATTGGTACCGAGGCCAAACTGGAGGCACGGTGACCCGAGGCCACCTTAGAAAAATCAGGCTTTCATCAGACCCCATTTTGTTTTCTTCCTTGCCATTTTTTGGTCAAATAGATACATTCCTACACGTTGGTTTCCACATGTGGTTATGACATCCATATGTTGTCACCCCTGAGACAGTTCAAAGTAGAGATTAACAGTAAAATTCTCAGGAAAATTAACCGTTTGTTTACACTTAGATCAAAGCATTCTTCCCTGTTCTGCTTTCGATTTTCTTTCCATGCTTATAGATACAGATCCATGTGATATTCCATGATAAAAAGCCACCTCAGCAAACCGTACAGTTTGTACGCATTGTGACAGAAACTGGACCTGCCTCAAGTTCTCCGTCATTTCGACTCTCTGGCTGTTTGACGGACAGTCAAACCTTGTGCGATGACTGACAGCTTAATTGTTTAGTCTCATCCATGGTGAGGTCCAATGGTCCTGTGTCTCCCACATCAGGGTCTGTTGACAGAGTTGAAGGGGGCCAGGTCAAGCGGTGGAAATCATGCACGCCTCCTCCACGACCAAGAGCATTAGACTGATTTTGAAGGAGCTTCAGCAGAGGACCTCCATGAGAGTGTTTGTTAATCCAAGACAAAACAGTAAGCAAGATCTTGTGGTCTTGACCTAAACAGGAGCCAAAGTAGGCCATGTGTAAACAAAAACACTTCTGAAAGAGATAAACCAGTCAAATTCTGTTTTCAAAATGGAATGGTGAGAATTAAAGACAACTTTACTTTCATTTTTAGGAAAATTTCTGGATCGCACGCTTATATGAAACCTTAAGCTGATGTCAATTATCTCATATGACTTCTATCAGCCAGTCATTAACAGTTATTCATTGTTGTTTAGCTGTCTACTCTACATTCTGCACAATTGAATCGAACAGTATTTGAAGGATACAAAAACAACTGGCTGTGTAAAATCTGAAGTAATCTCTTGTTTTGGTCTTTCAGCAGTTTTGCTACCGTAAAATCTTCCTTTAGATTTGGATCATTGTTGGAGCTCCATGGATCTTAGAACCTGTTGTTATTGCCAGTACGTGTAATTACATCCGTGTGCGCTGTAGATGCTTAATGTTTGAACTGCCTATGTCTGTTTACAGGGTTCCACGACTGTTTCAACATTGACACCAGTAATCACAGGATCATAAAGGGCCCCAGACAGACGCAGTTTGGCTACACTGTCCAGCAACACACGGCTGGGGGGCAGAAATGGTAAGATGCTGTTTTTACATCTTCCACCTTTTTTTTCTTTTAACAGATGATTGATGATGAACAGTTAATGTTTTTTAAAAGTTCTTTTAATGTTGTGTGTCTTATGTATTAATAACGTTACTTTTAAATTGTTGGTGGAATGTTTTAAAGAGTTACAGATTAAGAACGTTTAAGTAACATTCTTACAACAAAGCAGTACAGAGTTTTAAACAGTCCTGAAACATTCAGTATAACAATTTAACCTTTTAATACGTTTATTACTTAATGGAAATGTCAGGGAAATGTTCTTATAATCTAAAATTTTTATATGATGTCAATTGCAATTTGGTTGTGTGCTCTAAGCTCTTAAAATCATAATCCAAAGGGTTTCATCACAAGCACATTTTTACAATTTTTACAAGCAAACGTATGTTTTATTAAGAAATATAAGAGTTTAACATTTGTTCACCATTATAATAACGTGTGTGTGTGTGTGTGTGTGCGTGTGTGTGTATACAGGTTTACCTATATTGTGAGGGCCAAATAACTAACAAAGTAAAAAATCATGCCAACCAACTTTTACTGTTCCTCACTAAATAAAAAAGCATATAAATTAAACAAATCATGTTTTTGTATTAATCTAATGTCTTGCATATGTGTCTGTGATGCTGGGGTTTAAGGGTAGGGTTAGGTAATAGAAAATGTCATTAGCCTGATATAATATCAATAGGCGTCTTTGGAATGACCCCACTAATGTAGTCAAATAAACGCGGCCATTTTTTCCCATTGTGCTTACTGTAAAATCATAAAAATATTTTCTATCTCACATTCCCCAGATAATAGCTAAATGGCTTGGTATGTAGTTTAAGTGTGAGTGCGTGTTGTCAGTTTATCTGGACTGATGTAGGAGCGATATCAACAAAGACTTTTCTCAAGTGAGCGACTGCCAAACAGACCCCCATTCTGTCTCTGCCCCATTCACAGTGCATCTGGAAACCATTAACAGGCCAGAGGAAATGTTCAGTGTGTGTGTGTGTGTGTGTGTGTGTGTGTGTGTGAGACGCTTGTATCATATTCTAGGAGATGTGCGTGAATGAGTGATTCACAAGCAGCTCTTATGCCACATCAACAACATTCACAACAGACTCAGATGAGGAAACACACATCAACACAGACACATCGTAACACACTACACACAACTAAAGATCAAAGACGTTGTTTCAAAGCCCAATTAATTTGCACCACGTTAAGTTCACTTCCGTGTGTCACACACAGTTCATGAAATGAAAGAAAACAACCTCTTGATGAGAATTAAAAATAGTATTTTTTTTACTGGCAATCCCTGTTGTTTTTCTCATCTGTTACTGTGTGTGTGTACCTAGCTAACAATGTTGTAATAAGGTTGTAAGAATGTTTACGTAACGTTTACGTCAAGTAACAAAATCATTAAATCATATTTGAATGCTCTAGGAACATTTTTAGACATTGTATTACTGTTATTGCTTGTTATAAGAAGAATATTAAAGCATTTTTTAAATTCTGAAAAACATCTTTGATTTATGATACATAACATTTAAGAAGTTCTGCTGACGTTACTGCAAGAACATCTTCGTTAATTCCGAGAGAACTTTAGGAGAACATTATCTAATGTTTCCTGTTAGCTATGTGTATGTGTGTGTGTGTGTGTGTGTGTGTGTGTGTGTGTGAGAGAGAGAGAGAGAGAATGAGAGAGAGACATTAGGGAGCTTGCGGTGTGTTTGTGCTGGCATGACTCTAGGCGATAGGAGAGGAAAAGGGTTTAGCAGGAATTGGCGGCAGACAGTAGCTAATCGTCATTATGCGGTAAGGCTACCTCAGATCATTTGAACAGGGGAAATGATCTGCACACTGAGGTACTGCTGGATATTTACTTGCGCACATGTGTACTGTGTCTGTCTCGGATGAGACAGAAAATGTCTTGATGTCAGATCCTCAGAGGAGGATGTTTCCTCCAGGAAAGTGATGGAGTCCTGCTTACAACCCTCGATCCCGGATTACGCAATACATTCATTCTGACGGTTCAAGTTATTTATCTGTTGCTGTGGACAGAATTCTTATGTTCCGCAAAGTGACTTAAGTGTCTTGACATATGCTCGACTGGGGGTCAGTGGAGAGTTGCTAAAGTGCTTCTGAGGTAGTAGTAGCTTTTGAGGGATGGACATCCTCCCTTGCTCTGTGACAAGAGAGTCCACTAAGGTCCTCAGCTGTATAACCTACTAAAGTCATTTGGTCCCATGCATAAAAATATTGTATCAGACCCTGTGAATGTAAGCGACAGCCTTGTTCTGAGGTAGCATAGTACATAACGCTAACTACTTTTCAAAACAATATGTTACGTTGCAATCCAGAACCTTCACCTCTCTACTGCCCTCTCTGTTCGAAACATAACATTGCAGGTCAAAAATGCCAAACTGACATTTGCTCAACTGTGTTTTAGGGGAGGTTGTGGCCAACAGGTTTGAGAATCTGGCTTGTACCCAGAAGGTTGCCGAAGGTTCGATTTCTAATGACCGTAGCAACTGAGGAGCCCTTGAGCGAGGCACCTTAACCCCAGTAGCTCCCCGGGCGCCACTTCACTTGCACTTCACAGGCCAGCACACTTTTTTTTGCATTGAAGGTCACAATGACCATGTCCATCACAGCAGCATCCAGTGGAAAGACACGTTCATCCTCTGCAGCTTTAAGAGGCACAGGAGGGGGGGAAAGGGGTTGGCAACACACACATCAACTGTGGTTCCTGAAACCAAAGATCCACGGACTTACAGACAGTATGTAGTTGTCGCTTCCTCTTATTCTTTTCTCAGAATCATTCTGTGTTTCTCTTCAGATCAGTTCAACAGGAGAATCTGGAACACGTTCACTCGGCGTGTTCCAGGACACCAGCGTTGTACTTTATATATTGGAACAGTCTCGGCTGTTCCTGCCATGTTTAATCGCAGATATGTAATTACAGGCTAGAAATTTCGAAATGATCATGTTACAACATCAGAATAACTATGTTCCACAAATTAGTGTTTAGCTTTTTTTTGCAACAGAATAAACCGCATAGTGAGCTCAGTAGCCACAAAAACCCGTAAAAGAAGCATGTTTAGTTTTATTTTATATTAAGATATAAAAAGTACACTTTTTTGCTATTTTTTTCTTAAGCCATCATGACTGACAGCATGTTGTCATGTTTATGAAAAACAAGCAGTTAATTTCTGACGGTCGAGCTGCAAACCATAACTAACTTTGGTTAAAAATAAAAAAAACTCCATTACAAAAAATAGTTATGGCGCAAGTACATGACAGATCAGTGTTCAAAACGATCTCCTTACCTTTCCCCAAAGTTTACAATGGTTTATAATTTGAGCTGTCAGCTCCCAGTTTACCTTCATTTGACTTTAACATATAGATATAGAGACTAGATACTAGAAGAAACCTGCAATTTCATGTTGCGAACAGAGGTGGCGGTAGAGAGGCAAAAGTTGCAGCTTTAACTCCTCTGTCAGCTCGCTTAGGGTCTGTGTTGTTCACACGGCTATCTGAAACCATTAAACACAACTGGAGAAGGTTAGTGAAATGTGAACCCAGTCTCTCCAGCTCTTGTGATGATAAAAGCAGATCCAGCTTTATACAGCTCTCATTGCACAGCGCTCGGGGAGCGTGGGTGTCATGTGGATGTTTTGGGGCATTTTTATGAGTGATGAATCCTTTGGCTCTTCCAGGAATCTTAAATGTACAGAACTGCAGCATTTGGGCTTTTGGAGAATTTTGAAGTATGATGCATGTGTCTATGGTATTGACTTCGTAGTGTTTAATACGCTTGTGTGTTGCTTTAATTACATATTCTTCCCTTAATATAGCTGCATATCAAAAGTTACCCTTTAAAAGCTGCTTTGATTTAAAAGCCATGTAACTAATCCCACTGTCTCTTTAACATTTTTGCTGTGGTACTCTGGTCTCTGTTGAAAAAGAAACAGAATCAGAGCTCATGGACAGAGATAAAAAGGTCCAATAAAATGGCTTTTACAATTGAAACATAATACAGTAATGGAAACACAGCTGAGTTTAGTTAAGACTTTGCGAATGAATTATGATTGTATTTTTTAATATTCTAAATTTTGGTGTTTGTGGGATTGTGTTGGTTTGTTTGAAATGCTTCCGAAATAAAAGACAGTGTACAGTGCATAAGTTTTGAATCTCTTTATGAGGCCTCCACTGTTGAGTTCGGCCTGTCCAGTATAATTGCATACAATAATCACATACAGAGATGCTGTTAACAGACAGACATACCACATAGACATTCATGGTGCAATCATTTAGAGAAGCTATGTTAATGTGGCATTTCGAAAATGTCCATTAATTTTGAGTCTGCCTCCAGATGCCTCTTTGGCTTCCAGTGGGTATTGGAAGCCATCATGGGTGGCCACAGCTGACAGTTGCACATCTGTAGAACTGGCCACGTAGATCCCTCGAGATGGACGCACAGACAAACGCAGACACATGTACACACACATAAAGACATGAGACAAACACAGTCTGTTTATTTTCGAGAGGTTACAGTTGGAATTCCTTGCTGAGTTTTGACCTTTGTGTGTCTTGTGAGCTCCGAATTCCAAAGACAACAGGAGTGTCTCCATCTCAGATATAGATGAGACACGCCAAGTCGGTTTCATTTGTATAATAGCTATTTCAACCCAAAGGAAAGGAAAATCACAGATGAGATCTCTTTAATATCTCAACTATTTCTCCTAAACAGTAATGAGATTAAATGGAGAGCAAATAGAAATGTTTGCTTAGAGCTCCTGTGGTCTCAGATATTTCTCCTGAGATAACGACCCAGAAATCCCACAATCTCACCATTAGAGTTTTAGAAGAGAGCTCAACAATGTCTCAGACTGAGCTCAGATTTGTATGCAATGAAAAGTCAAAACTGAATGAACTGAAACATTTCTCAGCAAGTTCATTTCCGATTATTTTAGCTAAAATTTACATTGATTTTATAGCTCCATACTTTGCATGCATTTTGACAGTTGTCTCTTTTGTGTCTGTTTTTTTTTCTAAAAGCTGTTTTGCTAAAGCAAACTAAATAAAATAAAATGTTTCCTCTGGGAAATTAGATTTACAGAGTAAGTGCTTTAATGTGTCCACTGAGAAATGTGACGGTAGCAGAAAAAACAAATCTTTTTTTCAAAAGAAAAAAACAGCAAATGCATCTGTATGGACCAAAGCAGCAATGATGAGATGAAATGAACATGCCCAAAAACAACCGATTACATTATTTTAATTTCCCTGTTGTGCATGTGTTATTAGCATGTATTGCAAAATCAGGTTGGGAATGTAAGAAATGCTTAAACATACTCATCATTTCATTTATTATAATTGGCTTAAGTAGATATTCTTAGCGCCGCTCGAACAAAACACTGCAACAGATATACAGATGTAATTTCATGGAAAAGTCACAAAACATGAAGGATTGCATGTTCTTGTCACTCAGTAACTCACTTAGTCAAAGACTGTTATTTAAGAAGGGCAAAGCGTTTGTGGTGCACCTCTCGTTTTCTCTCCCAGCATGCAGCCTATGAGTGTGATGAAACGGCATGTCAGTGGACTCACTGACACGTCTGTAGAACTTGGCGCTGTGGTACAAACAGAGGTAAAGTTTTCTCACTCCCCAAATGTGAAAAACATTCACACATTGATGACTCTGCCTTTCCTCTCTGATTTTTCCAGGAGGGTTTGGGCTGGTTGTGCAGAGATTTGTGGGAGATTGAATACATGAAGGTTGTGTGTTCGCTAGAAAAAACCTGAACCCTAATGAGTTTGAGTCTGATTGTTATAACAGCTCTCTGTGTCATTGCCTATCAAAAAGCTTTCTGTGTCATCGCCTGGACCATCGAATCATCGCCACCGGCGGTCAAAATTCTCACGCTCACCTCTCTATACGGCTCTCTTTACGTTGTGCTTTTTTTATTTAGGTAAGTTTGTCCTGAGTTAAACTTAAGTGTATTAAAATGCGCAGCCAATGGCAGCTATAACACCAGTAGGAATCACAATATTAACGCCGGAGAAAATATGCGCACAGTCTGCGCTCCTTCTGTGAAAATTGTTTCCAGAGACGTCTGAAAATATTTGTATAAACTTTAAGACTTCTGTTGTTTTTATGTGTGTAATCCCTTTCCTTATTTCATGCTCATTTCAGACTACTGTCAAACAGTTTGGACGGAATTTATCTATTAAGGCTGACCAGCGCAACATGTGTTGTGTTTCTTGTTCAATTCAATTCAATCGTTTCTCTGTAAACAGCCTGTGTGTGTTTTATAATGATTATAACAGTAAACGTTAGATCCAGTTTTTGTCCAGATTTCGTCCGGTGAAGCATGCCAAACACAGAAATGTTTTCTAGTCGAGGGGCCCATGATGTCGACCTCTGACCTGTGGCAGAGCACTCGTGGAGGTCTGGATCAACAATGAATGAGTGTCAGATGTCAGCTCTCTGAATCGCGCCGTCCCTGAGTGGGTTTTGCTCCTGTGTTGAGCATTAACCTTTACCACCCTTCAAAATCAGCTTTAGATGTGCGGGTGATTGGTTCAAACATGATTCTTCCTTTTGTCGGTTTGGCAGAATGCGTCGGTCTCTGTTTAAGTGATTTGAATCTTTTATTTAACACAGATAAATGTGTTCCTGTAGCATAATTGGTGGAGCAGTGTGTTAGCAGAGCAGTGGTTGTGGGTTCGATTGCCAGGGAACACTTGATAAGGAGCAAGTTAATAATGAAACCTACTGTTTAAGATCTTTAAGTACTGCTTTGAGTTGTGAACTAACCTCCGACTAGTTTGGAACTAGTTTGCTGCGCTTGAGAAAATGTAGCGTTTTACAAGAAAACTACTCTTTAAAAAGGCAAACAAATGTCCCATGGATCATAAAAATGACTGCCCTTTTGCAATAAATGGACTTTTGTTTCCCATGTTCAGTGTGGTTTTACTGTCACTGGTGCTTCCTCTTGTCTAATGGTGTATTTAATGGTACATGGTTGTTCTTGCCATAAACTAATTATAAACTCGAATGACATTTAAAGCCTCATCTTGGCCTGCCACTGATTCCTAATTGAGAAGTCAAGCAGGTTTTGTCCTTCCCTTGAGGACGCTGTCAGCACAAAAGAATCCTGTGTCTTTTTACATAAACAATTCCCAAAGCCCAGAGTATCCGTGCTGCTGTCTTTCAGGATGTCTGGTGTTTCAGTGATCTGTGACTAGTTAATTGAAGCCCTTCCCAGCTGCTAAGTGCAAGTGACAGTCTGTGCTTTTAGAAGCCACATGCTTCCAGGAGAATACTGAGTGCAGTACAGACTGCTGCTGCACCTGAAGGATGTCTGTGTCCCTGATTGCTCTCAACAGGAGCAGTATTACGTGTCAGACACGCCACCATTAATGGAACGATGCATTTACTTGGTCTGGGTCATTGGATACAAGCGCACATATTTCAGCATGCCCACAAACAGTTCTCAGCAGTTCTCAGATCTGCATACTTAAACCGTCCTGTGTGCCTACATTCATACCTGTTTAAACATTCCTCAGCCAATATTCCACTTACCTGTCATCGCTCACTGATTCACATCCTTTAACCCAACTAACGTTCTCAGAACGTTTGCTAACGCTCTCTAAGGGTGCTCTCAAAGTAGCATTAGTAGGATGTTTTATGTTATATATCAAACACGTTAGTTTAAAGTAGTTTGTGTAATGTTTTAAAAGTGTTACAGGATTAAAAATGTTTGAATAACGCTCTTGTAACCCAGTAAAAAGTTAATGCAACGTCTAAAAAGCTGGACTGTTTTTAAACATTTCTAGAACTTAAAATTGTTAGCTGGGAACCTCCGTTAATTGGGCTTGTTTTTAGAGGGAGCTTAAATCAACAGGCATTTGGCTGTTGTTTTATTTACAGGTGAATTACGCCTCTGCCTTGTGCTTATATTGTTATGACATTATTTGGTGTGCAAATGTTGTAGAATGTCAAAGCCAATATTTATACGTTTGGATTGTGGATCTTTGTAGGTTACTGGTGGGAGCCCCACTGGAAACAAATGGGCAGCATCAGACAGGAGACGTGTACAAATGTCCACTCAGCAGAAGATCTGGAGGGCCCAGCTGCACCAAACTCAATCTTGGTATGGAGATACTGGATTGTAATTGCTTGATTTAATAATTAACAAAATAACTTTGTGATATACTTTGAAATGAACTGTTGTTATATACAAGGATCTAAAAATTACTTCACAAATCGTCTATAATCAGTTCAATAGAGGTTTGGGTAAAGGGTTTCCAGGCATGCCTTAGGGCTACCACATTGGTTCATTTAAAACCTCTCCTGATTTTAATAGAGTTACATGTACACATCTGGTTTCTTCAGTCTGCAGAAGCTGTTTCTATGGGGCATATGTGTTTTATATAATGTTGTGTGTACAGTACACACAGGCTATCTGCCGGTTTCAATGCGCACTGTACGCGTGTATGGATGCACACGCATTGGGGGATGAGATGCACACGGCCGATAAGGTCAGGAATGTCTAGACAGGATTAACAAATATGTTTATGGTTAGAGGAAGTCCTGTGCAAAAGCCACATATGGATTGTGGTCTGATCTTCGATTCAGATTCACAGTGCTGCCTTTAATTTCACTTCCACATCTGTAACTCCATCCGTTTGTTTCCTTAAGGAAGGATATCCTTGACAAACGTCTCCGAGCGCAAGGATAAGATGAGGCTCGGAATGACTCTCGCCTCTAACCCTAAAGACAACAGCTTTGTGGTGAGTTTACTAGTTTAATACCTCTGTGGTTAGTTTAATTGGTTAGCCTTTGGTAATATTACCAGCATTTGACAACAAAATATCTTACACAAAACTAATATTGTTAAGTATTTAAATACTCATTCTCCTGTGAAAGGCTAAGGAATTATGATTTATGGCCCGCAATCTTTATACAACGTTTACGTCATTTATTAAGAGTATGATTAATAATCTGTGCTTATTCATAGGCTTGTGGCCCTCTGTGGTCATATGAATGTGGCAGCTCGTACTACAGCACTGGAATTTGCTCCAGAGTCAACGCCAGCTTCAAATTTTCCCGCACTATCGCTCCTGCCTTCCAAAGTAAGCACAATACACCTGCACGCTCTGTGCGCCGGTTGATTTAACTGGGGCAGTTTTTTGGTAGTGGCATTTCTTTAATATGTTTCCACTTTCCATCTTAACCATCTTAACCTTATTTTTATGCTGGATTTGGCCGAAACCGAATCTGGATCTGCCATGAGCAATATAATGTGAAATTAATGTTCGTTTTTGAAAGAAAATGATTATAACTGCTCATAAATGACCATGACCGTGAAAGAATCACAGACCTTGTTTTAAATGAATGAATCACCGAAACAGAACAAACAGTTCTCTATTAAAGAAATGTTACAGAATTAAAAAAACGTTTAAGTAACATTTTTATAACCAAACCATGTTAATGCAACGTGTAAAAAAACTCAACATGTTGAAAGCTCTAAGAGTCTTCAAAATAACCTTTTTTAACGTTTTTGTAAATTAATAGGAGTGTTAGGGAAACGTTTTTTTCGACCTTAAATTGTTAGCTGGGTAATCTTTTCTATCAGGGTGCGAGACCTACATGGACATAGTGATCGTTCTGGATGGTTCAAATTCAATCTACCCCTGGAATGAAGTCCAAGACTTCCTTATTAACATCCTGCGGAAATTCTACGTCGGACCAGGACAGATTCAGGTGTGTTTGGAGCTGCAGAACTTCTTTCTGATGGGTTCCTCTGTGAAATATGCTATATTTCTTTAAATCTATTTTCTTTAAATCTATGATGGTCACATGACACTGTGCAGGTTGGAGTGGTGCAGTATGGAGAGAAGGTGGTGTCTGAGTTTCAGCTGAACGACTTCCGCTCTGTGGAGGATGTGGTCAAAGCCGCTAGTAAGATTGGCCAGCGGGGAGGAGAAGAGACCAACACCGCACTAGGAATCAGTGTTGCACGGTATAATGCACACATAACATACAGATGTGCAAATATATTTGCATATATTTACATATGTTTGCATATATTCTTACTTAACACATCAACTCAATCAAAGGCTATTTAATGTATTAACTGTAAAAGATCTAATTTAATTCCGATTAAGCCACAAATTCAGCAGAACTCAGTAGAAACAAAGTAGCAAAAGTCTTTAAATGCTGTAATTGTGTCTCGTGAGTGCATTGAGATTTAACTAAGTAAAACAAAACACACAATTGGAGCTATACTGTCATTTACATGTGATAGACACAGTGCATTCAGAATTACAGTGCATTCAGACTTTATTATTGACCAATCCACAGCACACAAGCCTTTACACAGGGAGGCAGAAGAGGAGCGAAGAAGGTCATGATCGTCATCACAGATGGCGAATCACATGACAGTCCCGACCTGCAGCAGGTCATCGAGGACAGCGAAAAGGACGGCATCACCCGATACGCCATCGCTGTAAGCTCCGCCTCCTGTGCTCACTGTTCTCTGCTGTCTGTCTGTGCCACATTTGGTGGTATTTTCTTTGGTCTGGCCCTTGATCAGATGCCCAGTCTCATGCTGAGATGATGAGGTGACCCATTTAAAATGGGCAAACTGTACTTACGTGGGCTGGAAATCTTTGTGGGCATATTTAGCCGCTGGCATCAGTGAAACTGGTGAAAGCCCAGCTAACAATTTTAGGTTGTAAGAACGTTTCTCTAACATTTCCATTAATAACAAAAACGTTGTTCTAGGAACATTTTTGTTCTAAAGTTCTAGGAACGTTCAAAACGTTGTATTAAGGTTGTTGCTTAGGTATAGGATTTTTTAATTCTGTAACATTTTCAAAATGTTGTACTGACATCACTGCAAGAATTTTTCTTGATAACGTTAAGAGAACGTTTAGAGTTTATTATATATGGTGATTTATAAGATTTTCATATAACAGGTGCTGGGTTACTATAACCGCAGAGGCATCAACCCCGAAGCGTTCCTCAACGAGATCAAGTTCATCGCGAGCGACCCCGACGACAAGCATTTTTTTAACGTGACGGACGAGGCAGCTTTGAAAGACATTGTGGACGCTCTGGGAGAGAGGATCTTCAGTTTAGAGGGTGGGGCGATATACCGCAACCGCCTGCAGAAACACCACGTATGATGCATTGCGTCATATGAGTAATACAGCCAGAAACCTCAGTCTATAAAACACGGACATCTCTGTCCAGCACTACACTGTAAATCTTACTGGACCGAATCTCAAAGCGGAAAACTCTATAATATCTTTTTGAAATATGCCCAGTGTCATGACTCTTTACCGCTCTTTACTGTAAAAAATACAAAATATATAAAAATATATTGTAAATATATGTAAAAAATATATTGTAAATATATGTAAAAAATATATTGTAAAAAATATACAAGCATCTTTAAAGCAAGATAGATTTACTCGAGAAGCAAAATGACAAGTTTATTTTAGCAATTTTATTTTCTTTACTCTGTTGGCAAATGTTTTTGTTCTTGTTTGAAGCATAAACTTCACTCTATTTTGCTATTTAACTGTATATTTTGATTTATCTAAAAAACAGACTTCTATATTTTATGGTACTGCTTCTCAAGTAAATAATCTTGTTTAAAGAATGTTTTCTTTCCCGAAAACAGGACAAAAACACTGATGAAGAGAAATGTTGTGTGTTAGTGATGTCTGCCATGTGTTCATTATGTCTCCAGGTACCAGCAAGAACGGGACAGCATTTGGTCTCCAGATGTCTCAGGCTGGCTTCTCCACACACATAGTGGAGGTGAGTCTGGGTGTCCGGCAACCTGTAAGTTCTTGGTTCCTTAAATACACAGATCTTTCTATATTTAGTGATCTTCTCAGGCTCTTGGACTTTCATTATTAACAATGAATGGAGATGCATCTCAGGGGTGAATAAAAATGACTTTATTGCTTTCTGTCCTGAGCTTGGTGCAGATATCAGAGCAGGCTTGCCAGAGCTGGCTTGTTCTCCAGCACAGGCTCAGCTGTTGACTCTCTCATATTGTACCTGCATCCAAATCACAGTCCAGACTGTACCTGCAGTATCTAAATCACAGTCCAGACTGTACCTGCAGTATCTAAATCACAGTCCAGACTGTACCTGCAGTATCTAAATCACAGTCCAGACTGTACCTGCA
>JAZGTJ010011622.1:0-16728 GCA_036877575.1 Botia almorhae
CATGTTTAAAACCGCAATACGTCAGTGCTGTTCCCAAAGTGAAGGCAGGGCGAAGAAAAGCAATCAAACTCCTGCAGATCTTAAGACACGAACACGAATAGCAGCAAGACGAGTACAGTGGCATCAGCAGCCATCTCACTCAGTGGGACAGTAATTCATAAACCCTTCAAATTAGCAGCTTTAATTGGTGTCTGGGGAGATGGGGGGTTGGCTCCACAGAGAGAGGAAATGACTGCAATTAACAGATTGAGCTGTGATTGCAGCTCTGTGAGGATGCGTTTGTGCAGCTTCCAGCTGGAGGAACAAAGTGAGGATGCTTAGGGGAAGTTGCGACTTTGTTTTGACACGGTTGGTTAAGCAGGATGTAATGCGGTGGGGTGGGTTAATCAGTAAACTAACAGGGGCCGGGCCGGTCTGAGGAACAGCTGTCGGCCGTGGGCTGAGGTGTGGCTCTGCTCTCATCTTACCAACGATGACCTCAGGACACGAGAGTCGACGTGCCAACCCAGAGAAAACAACATACTTTGGAGCTCAGGCACGCCGCTTGGCCACGACAACATGAAGCGTGAATCTCTACGAAAATCAGAATGTATGGATGAAGTTAGAAATGAAACATGCGCGCGTTAAGTAAATCTAGGTCATGCTAAAACAAAAGCAATGAAATGTAAATTCTCGCAACAAGAACACCTGCTGTTAAATAGATTCACCTCCATAAACAAGCCTTAAAATGTATGAATATAAAAAGGTGGCCTTCTTTTAGGCTATTTCTTAAAAGCAAAAGTGTACAAAATGCTTCTGAATAGCAGAAGGGGGGTCTGAGCCATTACAGTGACGGGAGAGCATTATGTCATTCATAATTCAAGGGTTTTGCTATTGTGCCACTGTGGTGATGTAGCTCTGAGAGAGACAATCTTCCTTTTACCCTTTAAAATGGACACTCACATAACTTCCTCTGTTCAGTCTGTTCTGATTCGCTAGATCGCTACAGCTAGCGACAACATCACACTACTCAAAAATGACCCAACCCACGTATTTAACAGGGCTAAACTACTTTTGAGGGGCAGAGGTACTGTTAGGACACCAGACCCACTGGAATGACAGTAATCAATAACAGCTAACATGACTTTATTTTCATCGGATCCGCCTGCATTATTGTGCAATTTAACTGGTATTTGGTTTGATGTAGCTGGCCTGACTCCACAATGGAATGCTTTCAATATTTGATTTGCGATTTTTTCCTAGGTGATCTTTTCCAGACTCTTCACATCCTGAGTGCAATTACTATATCTTCCTGACTGCTTAAATTATAAATCATTATTATAAACCCACCATTGGGAATCAGGGCTAGGTACGGAGATCGTGTTGAACAATCATCTGTCATGTACTTCCTCAAAAACAGATATTTGTTCATTTTAAACCCATAAAAGTTGGGGGCTGCAGTTTTTTGAAAATCATTTTGACTTACTCAAATAAATGCAGAGTTAGTGCATGTCACGATTGCTTATTTGAATGCTCGTCAAGCGTTGTCGTCGCATTGGAAGGTCATGCATTTGTCACAGGCCGACATCTGTCATGTTAAATAATTCGCAGTGCTGGTATTCCTGTCCTCCTTTGTTACAGACAGGACCGGCGCAGGAGCTAGGGCACATAGCACACACCCTTTTGTTCACCTCGCGAGCCCAGCGCTCCAATGTCTACTGAGAGACATTGTTACATATTTAAATAGGTTGCCGTCAACATTTGCATCTATCTTCTGAACCACCCCCACCTCTCAGTAGGAACACACCACATGCTTCCTTGTTTGTGTGTGTGTGTGTGTGTGTGTGTGTTTTTCAAGCCAGTTGATGGTTCATCGGCAACAACTTCCAAAAGCCTCAAATCCTACAGGATTAAGTGTCTTTTTTAATGAGAGCGCAGTAAAGTAGATTTCACCCATAAATGAAAATCTGATCATTCTTTACTTACCCTCATATCATTCCAAACCTCCACGCTGTTATTCTTCTGTACATAAACATAACAAACACACACCATAAACACAAGGATATCATATTACATTAGAAGACAAGGAACTGACACACAAGTCTGTAGCCTGACAGCTGTGACCTACAAACAGCTATTTGGAATGACACAAAGGTGAGTGAATAATGTCAGATTTGTCGCTTTTGGGTGACCTAAGGCTTGAAGGTATCTTAACCAAGGCACCAAGATTGCAATTTTAACAGCGGCCCATTTTCGGCTGCAGATGTATCTGCTTTCCCCACCCACTGCATTTTGGTCAGGCTGGGGCATTCCTGGAGCTACCAACCCATGACAAACACATATAAAAGAGGAAACTCTGCTTACTAATGTGTCAAAAAGACCCAAATAGCTCGTTCTACATTCTGATTTAGCAAATAAATCGGCTTATTTGAAAATCGCTTAGCTCCGTCTTTCTCTGCCTTTAAAAATCACTTCTACTATTGATGAGATTCTTCGAGTGGAAGGGCATGGTGGTTTCTCATGACTTCTGTGGACCACCTCTGCCCCAGCCTTTCAAAGGGTAATAAGGCTAAGAAGTGGCAAGCCTACAATCTTTGTGCTATGGCAGGAACATGTATTTGCATACAAAAGGAGGTGACCGAGCTGCCTCCTACATTTCTAAGGGAATGGAGGAAAAATTTGGAATGGCTGGACTTAGGAGGCGGGTCAAAGGCCTGCTTTGTTGACACAAACTCCTCTCTAGAGCTCTCTAGAATTTTTCAAATCCACATAAACTATATCCAGTCCTAAACTATAGCAGTTAAATTAGGGGAACGTTACAGTAAAGGAACTGTTTAACGCTTAGTTGGAAAGAGAGAAGTGAAACTAAAATGAAGAGAGAAATACGTCAACTAAAATACAAGGAAGCGTTTATTAATCTCACAAACAGACTATTGAGGTAGAGTGAAGCTCTGCAATATGAAAGCCTGAAGCCTGACGATTCTATCTGCCCATTCACAGATCTACAAAACAGACTTTAATGATAAAGATTATCTAAGCCAAATGAGAGAAAATTATTCGAGATAATAAGATAATGTCATGAAGTTGTGCTGGACCCACAGTTTCAGTTTAGTGTTTACTGGTACAAGCTGAGGTTAAACTTAACCGTTCATGTTTGTAACTGAGAAACATCTTCAACGTAAAAAAACCAAAAAGCAAAATGGCGTTCGAATATCTGTTGCAATCAAACACAAACTCTAAATTCACAGTAAGATGGGACATTATGTTCCTCAGAAACTACACAAGCTGCTGAGGTGAAAGTAATTTTACCTTCACTGATGACTCAGTATGACTGGATTCATTTGAAAACCTGCTCACTGTTACATCAGGATTAAAACAAAGAACATTCTCACTGTTGCATCACTCTGGAGTCGGACAAATGATCACTTACATGGCCGGTAGCATAAATGACACATCTGGCCTGGCAGTGACTGAAGCAAATTTTAAACAAATCAATAGGGAGGCTCCTACGTTACTAGTTTGCTCACGATTTCAGTAGTCTGCCAGCTAAAACATCAACAAACATTTTAAAAGCCCATTTAAAATGCCTACTTGTGCCTTTAAATACTAATTAAATGTCCTACCCTCTTCTGTACTTTCTCCAGCCTCGGGTTCAGGTGAGGCATTTAAGATTCTGCTGATCCGTCTGGACATGGACATCAGAATTCCTGAGAACGTGAAGGAACCCTGTTCTCTCCTGAGTGGTGGAGTTTCCGTGCGAATTTCGCTCCCACATTCAGATGTTGATCTTAAATAAGGAATGGAGCTGCGAGATAACCAGTCTCGCTGAAGATTCGGATGCTCCATCAGGACACCACAGCTGGTCACACTGGAAGGATCAGGAAGACTGTGGACCCTGGAAACAGGGGGGTTGAACGGAGCCATTCTCCTCGATCTAGACCACGTCAAGCTCTGTGCCCGCAGGTCTCTCCCAAACAGGATCCTCCTGTCACGAGCGTCCATGGGTTCCTCTGGGGCCGAGTTTGAGCGGTGCTTCAGCCAAGGTCTGCTGAGGAGACGCCAGCGACGAGTGCTCTCCCTGCCAGGTGAACAGCGAGGTGGGCTCCTGTTTGATCCTGACCGCTCTGTTGTTGTGGACTTCTGTGATAAACTCATGATCGGTGAGGAGAGACCAGTGAAAAAGCTAAAAAAGCGTAACAATATTTCACATGGAAAGAAAGGAGACAAAATCAATTTTGCTCCGTTTCAAACAATAACGATCGCATCACAGATTCAATTGTGATGAGTTTGACTAGATCTAACAACGTTATTCGAATGTAATGCTGTAAATTTGATGCCTGACTTGGCACATAATGTAGTCACCGAGACCCATCTTGGTGGAAAATGCTGAGCAAAATGTCTCTTGACTTTCTCAGCGAGCAGCAAGACGTCCACTGGCTGCGGCGTGAGCCACCACTTCCTGGATTCTGGGTTGCTGCTAGGCTTTCTGGGAGGAAATAGGTGTCAGAAATATATACGTGCGTAGAAAGATGTTGCCACACTAACCAATCAGCTCATGTTCTGCCCAGACAAGGGCCCCAGTTTGTGGTTGCCTTTACAAACAACTGTTTCTAACCAAGTAACATCAACAGGCCCCGAAAAATACCCTAATGTCAAAGAATCTGGTTATTCTAGGCCAGATCAGTGGAATGCATGTCATACGGCTTTAAGTAAATTCATAGTAATTGAGGATGAGAGGATTATATAACAAGTAACAACTACTTACAAATAAAACTGAGATCCTGTCAATGAAAAGGACAGAAACCAATGAGCAATTTTACGGGATTTCCCTGAAATCTGTTACGTAATGTGGGGCAAAAAAACAGAACAAATATAAAGGTTTCATTTTTTTACATTAATGACCAAATGTATTCTGGAAAAGGAGACGAACAAAGACTGAAGTGTGTCAATCATTCTAAACCTACGAAGGCTTTTATCCAAATCTCTAAAATATCACCTACCAATAGCATGAGGGCATCACTTCAGCACACCAATAACTGTACACTCAAGAAACCAATGAACCAATCAAAAACAAGAAAAAGTTTCATCCTTTCAATTGAGATATATTTAAATTAATATATTTTTAATTTTATGAGAATTGTAAAGTGTATTTGGTCTTTATGTTGAATAATCGAGGTTTTCTACAACAGGTATCTTTGTCCCATAATACAGAAAACCACTGAACAGAAGCATCTTATGATTTAGCCTCATAATCTGGTGTGACATTAGGAGAAACATACAGTCCATCAGCAGGATTCTGTGTCATCCGCCAGATTTTGGGATTGGCCAGCACATTTCCAGTATGGCAGATATGATATAAAGGTCAGCGCTGTGAATATTAAACACCAGGAGCTCTGTAGAGAACCAGTCTGTGCATTATTGATTCTTCCGTAGATTATGCTGACTAGAAGTCTTATGATTTCAGAATTAGATGGTACAGTTAACTAGGTATGAAGGTCTTTGATAAGAACAGCAGTTTGAGCAAAACTTCTAGTGTTTTGATTAAGCCAAAGTCAACTCAAAACTTCGGCTTAACTTCGGCTGTGAGGTGAAGAGCAGACGCACAACCCGACGACATCACATCATCTGTCTGCTTTTAAACTTGACATCCTCCATCCAGGTGACACAGGTGGTCATCTATAAAAGCTATTTCTACAGAATGCAGTTCTTTACCCCCGGGAGCATTTATCACAGGTGTGAGAAACATTTTAACACTTCATCTGCAAAACACGAAATGGAGCTTCTATTATTATTCTATATGCTAAAGCCATCTGAGCAATTTCCTGCCTGGTTTGGAGCTTTGACGCCCTGTGAGAGTCCAGGCTGGACAGCAGTAATTAGCACCCTGTTCCAGCCATCAAACGCGCCTGGTGCCTGGAGGCAGCGCATGAAAGCAATCATTAAACACCAGAAGCCCTCTCCACCACTGCAAGAGTCAGATTCAGATAAACACCATTATCTACTGCTGCAATCTGACAGAGAAAAGAGTAAAGGTCACATTTCCTTTCAGAGTTTCAGAGTAATTATTCCACAAAGCAAATAAGATTCGACATGTAGGCCATTACGATCGCCTAAAAAAGTGCTAATGCAAGTCCGATAACATTGGCTGCTTTGACATCGGAAAGACAAGATATGCAAACCATTCTTGTCTCACGGTGTTTGTTGCAAAAGGTTCAGCGTATCTTGTGGGCTGGGTATTGCGACCTATTTGGTCATTCGATTCATATTTATGCGGTTTCAATTTGATTACGTTTCGATTCACTTCAATATCGATGTGTTACGTATTAGTATTAGTACAGATAATATTCACATCCGTTTAAGTAAAGCAAACACATTAAGAATCGATTTCCTGAATCCATATAGTAAGAGCTTGGCTTGTTCTCACTTTTTGTTTTCTACTCTCCCAGCAACCCCTCACCCATTTTCAAACCAGTACAAAAATCACCCCCACATACAATCAGCTCTTGTAGCCAAAGAGGACACATTGTCTACACTTTTGACCACAGGAAGCAATGACACAAGGCCTCCGGCTACACCTACCGCCACTTTGTCCGAGTTTTTTTTTAGCTATGTACTATGCCGTGCAGAAGGAAACCAGGAGGGACAAAGGCATACACACACACACACACACTCCTGTACTAAAAATAACACTTTTATGCCCTACACATATGAAAAAAAAGGTCAAAAACAGAACTAGGAGGACAAAAGGCCACGTCAAAATTAAGCCGTACACGCACAGAACATGAACATTATGCTAGCGTTTAACTTGCACGAAGTTCTTGCAGAATTGTGATTAGATCAGCTCTTATGACTCTAAGTGATAAGAGTCGTATAATGAACCAAAGGACCTTCGACAACGATGATTGACTGCAACATCTCATTTGTACAGTAAACACGGTGGAAGTCTTCCTGCAAAGACAGACACCCCAGAAACACGGCAGTGTGTATTTTTAACCCACACATAGGTTAGGACTTTGGCTCTTAAGGAGGGGAAATCCTGCCACCCTACTGCAAAGCCTACAAGAGTGAGCAGAGGAGAAGCAGAAAAACTTTCCACCTCCTCCTCTGCTCATCGGGGCCGCACGGGGCTGGGTGTCAAAAACACTCTGTACGCAACTTTAGTTTCCAAAGAAGTTCCAAAGGAGTGGGAGACAAAAAACGAGAGAAATGTTCTTGCATAAATTTCCCTAAACACTAGCAGAATATAAATGAAAGAGAATAAAAAATAAAAGTAATCTTAATACATTGTTTTTGGTGTTTAGGCCTATTCACATTGAATATTTGCTTTGAACTGAAACACTGCAGTGTGAATGCAGCTTTTTGATCTGCTTTGCTTTTTCGCTTCAGTTTTAGTGTGAACAGGCCTTTACACTTGATATCTGATAAAACAACTTTGAGCTAAAGTAAAACTGATGAGCTATTGTTCGTGCTGCATCTCCGGTGGGCTGGCCAGTGTCCTGGGAAAAGGATGTCACGAACAGTTTCACCTGCCTCACTGAACTGTATGGGTCTCTCTATCTCTGTCCAGCTGAGCTCTTTTCGAAACCTGTTTACTGCGAAACCCTGATAAGACAGTAACAGACAGGCTGGAAGCACTGAACTAAAGGCCTTGTGTAAAATAGATGAGATGGTGCTTACAAAATCACAAAACTGGAAAGATGCATTTCACGGAGGTGCACACGCAAAAAACAAAGACTAGCTTTAGATTTCTTAAAAATAGACCTTTAATGTCGCAACTTGAATGGCAAACACGCGCACCCTGCCTACCTTTAAAGTCCTAATGATGCAGACGTCTATTTATGCTATTGAGGCGCCACATCAATGAAGCTTATCTCAGTCTGAGTGATAAGCATCTGTGACTTATCTTCAGTGCAATAACCGAACAGCATTTTGAGTTGTGGTGTTGTAGGTGCACATTAGCGTGGTAACACCAGAGATGATTCCCACACTGGGCTTCAGTCAATCAGACTAACAGGAGCCTGCAGCGCCTGACCCCATTTAGCCGTACTCGATCAAGAAATCAAATAAGGCTTTTAGAGTTGCTTGCCTAATATCCTTAGGGTCTGCAAAGCTGCAGAACGCCACGAGCAGAACGCTCGCTCTCCTTTTGGGCGGTTTGCAGAGCATTGCTAAGCAGTGAGGTGTGATCGGAGACTGAGATCAGTCGGTGTATTTGTTTAAAGGCAGCCAGAGCAAACGTCACGCAGCGTCGGAATATTCGCATTCACAAACACACACCGTAACGGCAGTCAGGCCGAAACACGTCATTTTAATTCTCTCAATTCTCTCCATATTAAAACATAAGGGACGAGCTCTGATGGTCATACAGTACTTGTTAACTGGTCAGCTAACGCCCACATTTCAGCTTATTTAGAAAATTTGTGAATTACAATGACTGGCTGTTGAATCGTTTACGAATACAAAACTATTAAGAAACGTCTTGGGTGTAATTGACAATTACTGCTGTCAAAAGAGGAAAAAGCACTTAAGAAATTGTTTTGCGCAAAGAATTAGGACCAATCAGGAACTGGATTTCTGGCATTTTTAATGGCAATTAAGCATCCCTTTTTAGCAGCCTACTGTAATACAAAAAAATGACAAAATACATTACAATTACATCTGTAAAACACGACTGTAAGCATACATTATGGTAGGGTTAGAATTTGTGGTACTAAATATATGCAAATTTTAATTAAAGCTGCAATCCGTATCTTTGGCCTCTCTGACACCATATCAGCCTTTCATTACATATGCTGAAGTCAAATGAAGCCAAACTGACATGTCCCAGGAAATCAGACCAGGCAGCCTAAATTTTAAATCATTATTATAAACTTACCAGATGTTATTTTTAACCCCCAAAAAAGTTACAGACTGCAAATGTGAAATAATTAATTATTGTCTCCTGACAGAATGAGTTTAATTATTACATTACATGAATGAAAATGAGTTGGAGCTTTTTTGACATTGAAGTAATGAGAATTTGTTTTGAAAGATCCTTTTGTGAGATTCACCAAAACATACAGATATCTCAACACAAACAACTGCAATCAATCACGAAACAGCAGCTACACCCTACAGTACCAGCCACTCCTCTGTCAGAAGAAGACAAACAGCAGAGCGCACGTGTGCCTGCGTCAACCAATCAAACGCCTGCTCTGCTTCTGGGTGGGGTCTTGTTATGCATCGTGATGTCATTCGGTCTCTCATGCCATTCTCAAACAAGTCGACTGAACTGAAGCGTTATGTATGACAGACATCGTGTTATATGCGTTAAGTGGACCGAGCAGCAGGCTGCAGCTCCAAATGTGTTGCAATTTAAATTCGAGATGTCAAAATCCATTCTGGCATGATGTTTGTTTACACTAAGCCATCCAAAATAAATGTGCTTGCCTTAAGGGCACCTACAGACCTAAACTGTACAAGTCTTTGTAAAATGCTCTAAAACAGAGTAAGAGAACATGCAGGTTCTGATGAGGGCTCTGTCTAAGCATATCAAATAACCCGGGCGTCACACGAATCCCTGCCAGTAACACGAGAATGTGGAAGTCTGTGTGCAGTGTGGCTTTTATTCTCTGGTTTTATTCAGGCTGCTTTTTTCAGAGTGGCGACTCTGAATCAGAGCAGGCAGGTGGAAAATTACCATCCAGACTGTTTACGACGAGGAAGTGCTACTCTGCTATTTTATTCAGAGCCCATTTCATTATGGCTACCACATATGAGCGGCCGTGACAAATAAGTGCAGCGCCGACTGTTAAACAAAAGAACCTCAAGGTTTATCTTGAACCAGATATTCCTCTCTTTCTCATGTTCTTTACATATCTCCATTTCCTATCCTTTCCCTTTGGATATCTTATTCTCTCTTTCATTTGAGACTTTAAACTAGCCAACCTTAAGTATCTGTATCAATGGCAGGTGGGTCATACACATACTTCACTTGATGGCTTGACTCAAGTGATCTCAGATGAGCTGTAGGTTTATTGGCGCATTTCTGCATTGGAACTACTCACCCAATAAATCGCATCCATCAAGGAGCTGCGATAAAAAACGTCAGTTACATTAACCTGAGGCAAGAGAACATTTAATTAACAGGATCTGCTGCTGGGAGGATTCGGTCCGACCTTGAGCAACTTCTAATGAATTATCACCGAGCGCAAGGCTACAGTGGATAACGCCAATTGGACAACATTATAATTGGATTGGCCTACTTACAGGCAAAGAGGAGTCTCATTGCAACCGCAGGAAATGCGAAAGCACCAAATCCTCAATGCATTTGTAATGCTGATTAACAAGAGGTTGCAGCTCAGCCTTAGGGGTGCTATCGTAATCAAACCAATTAAGCCAATCAATTCTGACAATCAACACAAGCCCTGTGGGGGGGGGAAGTAATGCTCCTGTATCAGTCTTTAAAGAGCAGACAGGAAGCGCATGCCAACGGTCTGCTGACACGCTCTAATCGATCGCCCAGAGTGTCATACATTCTTTCATGAGATCTGCTCCACGAGGACTTCATGTTCATGATGAAAACACAGCTGGGAGAGCTGCAAAAAGTGAAAGGGTGTTAAACCGGATCTGTGTCATTTACAAAGGGAGAAAAGACATCGTATTTTATTTATATGCACAATGGTTCATTAAAAATATTGCTAAAAACATTCTGTTGAAAAACGTGACAGCAAATCTGGTAAAGCTAACAACAAACCATAAAACAGAAAAGGGAAATTTGCTCAGAAACTTCGGTCATCACACATTATGGTCTAAAAATGGCAAGAAATTACATTAAGAGTGTTCCCATGAAAGGGAAAAGAATACAAATAAAATATTTGCCATTTATTAAAATAAATGGTAATAAAATGGTAATATATGTGGTAAAATTACTTTCACATCTGTTGTATGACAATAAATGATTTTCTCCTACACCAGCTTAATTTACAGAGACAACCAGATAAAGGACATTTAAAGGATTTTGGGGGGAGAAATTAAAGACCACAGAGTGATGAGACTAGCACAGCCATGCAAGACATTGGTTGCCATTGACAACGACCGCACATTATACAAAAATATCTTACTGCGGAATGCTGCGATTGACTGATCAGAGCAGAGTCTTCCAATTAAAACCCAACAAATAGATTCAACCACATAATTATCCAAGAACGATCAGGAATGGGCCTGAAAACAGGAAAGGGGGCTTCCTGTGTTTTCAGGTAACGCCTGGAATCTCAGGACATTGTCTTCTAGCCACACAGTCTCCATGAGTGAAAGGAAAGGGTGGAGAACTGATAGATACCTGACTGTGTCTCCTGGGAAACACCAGACCAATGCACTGCACTGACCCCTCAAGACAGTTCAAGACATCCTCACTTTTTCCTTTTTTATACAACAGCTGACTAGCCCAGATCTATCAGCGTATTCCGCTGAACGATCTACATAGACAAAGACACCTTTGAACTGGCCTTGTGGGAAGCAGCAAAACAGGCGGCCTGGTGCATCTGAGCTGAGCATGTGAAACTCTTGTGACTGCAGTGAACTCAATTCAGCAAACTCTCTAATTAGGGGGATTTTTCAAACTCGACACTCAGCACAGTAGGTGAGTCACCAACACGCTGGTAAGCAGCACCGGTGCACTGCATCAAATCTGACGAGAATCACCTTGACTGGGCGGCGCGTGTTTCTCATTACTCAGCACTCTGTGACAGAAATCACAGCAAAACTGTGATTATCCCAGTCAGTTCCACAGGAGGAAGTGCTTGAAGATAGCTTCCCATCTTTCCTTGTTTCCAGAAAGCCTCTAATAGGCTTAGACACAATTCAATGACATGAAGCAAGCAGTTACGATCCACATTAAACAGCGTCTAATCCTTATCTGTATGCTGCTTACTCTGGGATTAATGGACAGGCAAGTTATGAGCATTTTCAGTCATTTTGATCATTAAATCTGACGTCGCAAATTAATTTTAAATTGAAACTTAGACGGAAAGCTGGTCACAGCTCGCATACAGGTTAGCGGTCACAAAAACATGATTTCAGTTCACTGGCTAAAACTAGTACCTAATAAAATGTTTTGGAATGATCACTGGCCAAAACAAGTCCAAGAATAGACAAGCTGGCACAGGAGTCATTATTCTTAACAGATAAATAAGGGAAGTGAGTGGGCGAAGAGCCGGCCAGCATCCTTATTGAGTTATTTCAGCTTCGGAATGCCGTGATGAACGCACTGGTGCCGGTCGCTCTGGAATTTTGGAATCCAGTCCACTGAGGTCATTCTCGGAACGGTCTGCTTACATCATAGCCCCAGCCCTGTCTCCTGACAGCTACAATGAACCACCGAACGACTCACAGCGGGTGGATGGGGTGGGGGGGTGTAGCAGCACACACATCCTGAGTGACGTGAGCCAGAGTCGCTCACAACCAACACAATCCCACCATTGACTCCAGCTCCTCCCCACCCTCTCACAACTTCCTCTACAAGATTAAACACATCTAAACAGCAACATCATGAACGTTTAAAGCATTCACTTTCACCCACCATAGCAGAACTCTTGTCTAAGCTCTGTGGTTTAAGATGAACCTTTTGAACTAGCAGGTCCGGACAGATACCAAATCTAGCAATCCGCCAACACGCTCCCCGATGCGCTACGATTAGCCCTTTTAATCTGCGTAAATAACAGGAAGTACGTTTATATAATTTTATATAAAGAACCCCAGACAACAACAAACCATTACGTAAAATTGTCCCAGACAGACTGATCAAATACAAAAGCCCAATTTTAAAGAAACGTAAACGGACACAAATGGGCCTTTAATAAGCACGCGGGAGGACCAAATGCCAGGACATGAACTTTAACAGAACAGTCATGCTATTAGCTTCCTCAGATATAAAAATAAAAGGCTATGAATAGACACAAACTTCCCATAAAGAGTAGCCAGTACATGGACAAAACAAAAATGAAATCCCCAGAGACTGCGATTCTTCATTTAAACTTCACTTGATTCAGCCTCTATATGAGAAAGTGATGCTTAAGATAATGAACATGTTGCTGTATTGGTCTTTATATTATGAATTATATGACAGCCATACAGAGGCCAGCTTGTGTGTGTGTGTGTGTGGATCTGACTGCTTGCTGACTTACACAAATGACTCATTAGTGTCTCACCATTACAACACTGTGATTCTGCACTTATGGAAGTGAGCGAAAGACGAATACCGAAGAAACACCAAATTATGTCATAGGGTGTTGAACAGCACATGAACAGCACCAGAATGCAGGAATTCTTTGAGCATTACCAGATGTCATCCTTATTCAAACTTTTCCTAGCGCAGGCCTACCAAAAAGGCCTTTTTTGTATTCTAATGTAGTCATAAACAGCCTTGGACAATGCTTATGTTAAGTGAGACGAACATGAGTAGACATCCTGTCTTTTACGTGAAGTCCCTGGTTTCAACTTACATCCTTAAGACAACAGGCTACCATGACAACAGCCCCTGGCAACATGTCTATAGGGTCCATACAGCCTTATAGTATCTTTACTCTGCCTTTATTTAAGACAAACCTATAGCATCACAATCATTATCTAGGGACTTCTGTTGGTTATTTTTGTAAATATGAAAAACAAATGTCTATAAGCCTGCACACTATCCACCCTTATAATACACACCACCTGAAGCCATGACGCACAAGGCTGCATTTACATCTTTGTCAACAACGTGATAAAACCTTTGCTTCTGTCTCCCATTACACCTACTCAACATGCCCATGACCAACCAGATCAACAATCAAAACCTATTATGTGACCAGGGTTTCCAACCCGGACCTTCCCTTAACCACAAATCATAATACACACATTTAAAGCTACCATTTACGCACGACATTGTTTCTTTACAAAACCACACGCCAGCAAATAATACCTCGCCAAAAGCAGTTAGGGAATACAGTCTATTGAAAAGTACTGCTGTGATAATAAAGACCCCAAATATACGAACTGACATACTGTTCGTTTTCTTTATACCTCTTAATAATGGTTCATACTGTATTTTAAAAACATTAAGACACACGACTATAACACTTGAAGTTGGAGGTGTCCAGTTTGGCTCACATACACAGAGGAAAATGATTTATTAGGTCAACGTGTTGCTTTATTCGGCGAACCGGCACATCCTGTGGCATTTAAAAAATGTTAGGAGAAAAAATTCCCATCTCATTTCGTTATTTCTTGTGTTTCATGTGCTTAAGGTGAACATGGCCAAAAGCCAGACTGAATTACGAGGCCGAAGACTTACCGTACACCCGCACCCATCCCTGCTGCTGGCAAAACGAGTGCATCAAAATCCCATCGAGCACCGGGTCCGAGGAAATCATGCCTCCCTGAACCGAGTCCACGTCGCCACCGGCCATTGAATCGGTGTCCATGCCCGTTACGTTTCCCTAGTAACGTCCAGGTAAAGATCAGCAGATTTTCCACGCAGCTTTGGACAAAGACCAGTGCGGAGTATCAGTTTCTGTGTTTCTGCTCCGTTTAGTGTTATCGAGTACAAATACAACTAAAACAGTTTTAAAATCAACCCGAATGAACAAGCGGCAGTAGTCAACGTTACGAGTTTCCCATGCTTTCTCTTTGTTTCACAGTCACAATAACAGGTTATATACGTGCGACCCTAAGCTATATTTACATTACTGTGCACTGTCGTCGAAAACAAAATAAAGAAAAATAAAATGAAGGGAAAAAAATGAATAAAACTAACTTGTGTATAATCACACGCTCAACAATTTTACAAGTTCTTATCAAAGACACACGTTTGCGAAGTTTCAGATCACACCGGTTCTGTTCAAAAGGAATCAGCAGTCACAAGTTCCAACAGCAGGTTACCAGCAGCTCTTGAAGTTATAATCGGATAGACTGGAGTAGTTTTTGTCTGTCTGTGTCCATGAGTCAGGTCGTGGCAACAGCAGTAAAAACTGAATGAAGAATATGAATCCCGTCGTCGGCTTTCCCACTGCTGAATCGACGGCAGGAGTTTACTGCATTGCTCTTTCAGCTGTCTGTGTGGAAAATCATCCAAATAACAGCAAGTATCTGTTTATTGTTCTGTTGTTGGTTGGGACTCACTCCCTTCCTCCCTGTCCTGCGGTAGGGACAGACAGCCCTTTTCACACTTCAAAATCCAGACCGCTTTTCCACCTCAATCACATCCCATTCCCAGCCTGTGCGCTGGGAGACAGGGGAAACCAGCAGATGACCGATAGACTCGATCAACACACGTTTTATTTGACACTTTATTTACTGCATTTTTACGGATTCAGTCAGATACGTCTTTTTTAACTGATTTTGCCCATCAGTTACCGCGCTCCTAAAAAGATTGAGAATACCTTGTGTGGTTGTTGAACGTGAAATAAACACGAATTTATTGAAGGCTATACAGATGTGGACTGATTATCGAGCTTCTGTGACACATGCTAGTTAACCTAAAATAGTTTGTGTTCTCTAATAACATATGTTATTGTTGTCGAAGATACATCGTTGACCCGATCATAAACTTAATATTAAATTTCTGAGACGTTATTTAGCCGAACAAAGACCACGACAAACGATCTTTTGGCTCCCTCTGGTGTTTATTACGAGTATCACAAGAGCACATTGTGCATATTAAGCGCATATTAATGTTTTAGCACAATAATTAAAGTTATTTATATTAAATCATGGCTGATGTATTCAGTAGCTGTAAACTGTAAGCATGTCTTAAATTATTAATGTTATAATTATATAACATTTTAATGTTGAACTTTATCTGCACAAAAGCGGACAACAGATGCACTAATTTGAATGTGTGTGTTTATAATTGGAGTTCTAATGTTTTCTTGTCTTCGATGTGGTTTCAGCTGTCGAAAGAAAGAAATAAGAATCAGAATCTCAAAAGAAAACATATTGTACCGACATGTTCTTGAATATGTGCAAACTCATTTTTCACAGTCTGATTAAAAACGTGGTTTTGTGCTGATTAATAGTACTCACGCGGGGTATTAAGCTTGGCTAGAATTGGTTCAACTACATGTTCAAGATAATTCTTCTGTTCTATGAAGTCTTGAATTGTCGCATTTTTGGCGTTTTGAATCCAGTCTGATTTTGCTGAACAGGTGTTTATACATATGTTCTGAATATCAACACATACAATAATACATATAAATGTTAAATCCGAAACAATTACATTAAGCATAATATATCATCATATATGTTAATATGTTAATAAAATACAACGAATAATCAATTACCTTGTCTTCCTTATTTAGCTTTCCCTGAACTTTTTCTGGATCGGCTATAGTTTCTCTGACTTGGTTTATTAACGCTTGCAAATTTTGTTTAGCCTCTGTTGAGAAAAATCACATGCGTTATTCACAGCGAGATCAGACGGTTTAGTCTGAGTGTTAGATCTGAGTGTTTAAATGTTTCTCACCAGCCCATGCAAGGTATTCTGCACAGTCCAGCCTGTCATAGCGCCGGGCCGCATCCACGGCCTTCTCACCACGGAAATTGGTAGCCTGTAAATCAGCGTTGAGCTCAACCAGAGATTTTAACGTGTCCAGTTGACCCCACATGGCAGAACAGTGCAAAAGTGAGTACCCTACCAATGGAGCATATTGAAAAAAGGGAAACACCTCAAATTAAACTTCTGTCATTTCATCTCCCTCATGTCATTCCAAACGGAATAACTTTCCCTTTTTT
>JAZGTJ010011623.1:0-16728 GCA_036877575.1 Botia almorhae
ATGCTTGCATCTTGATACATTTAAACTCTTATACGAGATTTAAATGAGCACCTGCATGTATTACAAATCCTCTTAATATGCTCTTGACTATTTATTAATTTTCATTTATATCAAGAGCACACAGCTCTCTACCAAACATCTAGCTTCCAATGATATTTCCCTGCCTGTGTGGTCCGTCCCTCATCTCTCATCATATCCAATTGGCATCAGATTTTTCTATTAAATTCATTTTTATTTCTACAGTGCTTTTCACAATGTGCACGGTATTAATGCAGAAAGAAAGATAAATGACAATGTTTTAGTGATAATATTAATTTTCTGCCATGCTAAATAAAGGTCACGCCCAGCTAACAAGGAACATTCTCAGAAAGTTGGCTAATGTTTTCAAAACGTTCTCTCAAAGTTATCACTAATATTGTATATCATATATCAAATTAAGTTGTTAGTGGAACATTTTAAAAATGGTACAGAATTAAAAACGTCCTTATGACCAAGCAATAACAACATCTAAAAAATCTGGATGCTTTGAAACTTCCTAGTTATTTAAAGTTATTCAAAATAACATGTTAGGGAAACAATCTTCCAACCAAACAAATTGTTAGTTGGGTGGGGCAAGAAGCAAAAATTCATTCTGGCATTCTACATGATTTTATGACTATCTGCACCAACAGAACATCAAGAAATGAGGTGTTCCAGGCAACTGTGGCAAGGAACCAAAAGTGTGTTTCAAATAGCACCACTGAGAAAAATATATTAAATAGCTCTGCATGCCCTGAAATCTAATCCAATCTAAATGCTACATCTAATCCAACCCTTGTTGCTGGTAAAAACGTATTGTAGTGAGATATCTCATGCTTGTTTAAAGACACTGATATAAGATCTAGGTAGAAAAGAGGATTTTTAAAAAGAGATACCAAATATCTTGTTGCTGAGTGGCAAGATAAGTGTTATAGTTCACATGCCCCTCTCTGTTCAGATTTGGAAATAGGCCAAAACGCTAAGGTACTTTCTGGAAATTAAGAAACAAGGTTGAAAACAAAATCCATTTATGGCAGTGTAATGTTTCTCTAAGTGGCTCAAGGTACTAAATCCTGCCCTTAAAACAATTTCAGGATTAAAAGGACAAACATGGCCTGGTGTGATTAGGAAAAATAAAGAAATTAAGGTGTGAGTGAGCACACAACAAACAAAAACAAACTTATCCCATCTCAGTCTGACAATACCAAATGTGAATGAAAGAGAGACAGGGGGTGAACAGTGGTATACAGTGACCTCTACAGGAGATCAGGAGAGACAGACAAAGAGATGAAAACAACTGTGGAGGACAAATGAGAGAGTTTGGTAACAAGACAAGAACAAACACACAAACGTAGAGGAAAACTATTAGTGAGCATTCAGAGGAGTACAAGTGAAAATGCTGTTTCAGGACTCAACAACAAGATTTTTTTCTGCTGCAGTGTTTCTGATCTGTCCTGCCACAATTTTACCATCTGTTTTCTACACCACATTTTGATATTTGTCATAGAAATATATTAATATTTATCATTAAGCATTACATTTTCTTTACAATAAAAATAAGTATAATGTTACTATGACAGATGACAGAAACTACATTTTTGTTCTTGAAAATGATGGAATCTCATGCAAATCATTTCAACTTTAGGGACCTGTCAGCTGTCAGCCGACCAGCTAAACCAACTAAATACCAATTTGCCAAGCTGGGAGACCAACTAAACCAGCTAAAATAAGCTTTTTCCCAAAAGATACTTTCCTAACTGAGCATAGTCCTTCACAACAGCGAATCCACAACTAGGTTATCATAGATACATTCCTTATTTGGTACATCTTAAGGCAAAATGTCCAACACCTGAGCCATCTGAAAATACAAAACGTCCTCAAGGACTAAGACTCACTGGGTTTGTCTGGATCTGTCAATAACGTTTTATTAAAGTGTGTGTTTGCTGTATTCCTCATGGACTTCCAGAGCTGTTGAGCTAAAAGCCGCATCTCAATGTCAATGCATAAATCCACATTACTTTGCCTATTGTCTACAACTGCATTACTAGTAGTGATTGTGAATACATTGTTGAAGGCAGTCATGTTGCGATAATGACTCTCAGACAGTGTGTAAATGAGACCTCCCCTCATTCCATTCTGTAATTGCTGTCTCACTTTCAGCTGCCAAGAACTGAGTTCCAAGAAGTAAAGTAAGAAAGAACAGAGAATGATAGAGCACCATCCAAAAAGACCTTCACTGTTGGTGCTAGCTGATTAGTGAACAGTCAGGGGCCATGGAAGGCCAGAGTCAGCCAAATCTTGTCTAACTGGGGCCCCGGGACTGTTGATTGGCAGCTGAGATTTCTGAAAGCTTGACTGACAGCCAAGCAGATGCCAGGGAGAAAGGCACAATCTGCAGGAGATGTCTCATCAACAACCCTGAAACACTTCGTCTGCCCTGCCACAAATGTCTGATCCACAGAGAACTCCACAGATGGATGGTTGACTGACCAAATGGCAACATTCCTGCTGTAGGGATCCTGCTGAGACCGAGGATGAGGGCTCTTATGACCCTCACAGCCCAAACAAACAGAAAAACAAACAAACAAAACAAACAAAGAGGCCACAAATACAAGATGTTCTGCCGTGATTGACAGTTCCCTCAGAAATGCAACATGGATGAGGGTAGTTCAAGGGCATGGAATATGAATTTTAAACTTGTGGCTTCCAGGTACAGAAAAGAAAATCATGGAAATAATGGAATCATATAAAGTTAATCTACAGTGAATATTATTTATACGAATATAAAATAGCCTACTTGATTATTTATTATGCTCTTTGTGAAACTGACCTTAAATGGCATATTGCTGGAGCTGTGACACAGATGTTGTGATGCTCTTACTGGGATTCAGGTTTGAGTCTCGCTTGCGCATTTCCCAAGGATGCAATGAAAGTCAAGTATAACATCTCCTATTTTTGTGCGGATTAGCAAAGTACATTTCTAGCCCTGTGTATTTTATTAAGCTGTATTGTGTTGTCATCCATCTATTTGTATTTGCATTTGGCAGAACTTGCGTTCAGATTCCCCTGGCGCTTAAGAGCCCGAGTCTGATTGAAGCATAATAAACAAATGATGTGACTACTGGAGAATGTGCCAGCTTCATTACACTAAAAGTACACTTCTACACTTTTATACACACACGTGTGTTATCTGTTGTGATCTATTGCTTTTAATCCATATTCCTATAATATAATGTTGGCTATTTTCCACAACGTTGCTGATTTGGTTTCTTTGAACAAGGTCTCCTCAGTGACTGGTTTTAAACTATTGCTATTACATTACACTATACACACACATAGGAAGTCTACCTGTTTAAACATTGTGTTGGATCATAGGTTCGTTCATAGAGAGCCCTAGTCCTAGAGTTTCATAGACTCCTACCTCTATTGCATCAGACACTCTGAAGTCCTTAGACAGACACACACACACACAGAAAGACAGATACAGACATAAAACACACACACATTACACTTATGCATCTGGCACAGGGTATACATATTGGCACAAGGTATACAATCTTTCAATACATGTGTTCCCTAGGCATTAAACCTACCTAACACACATACAGCTAGACAGAAACATATAGGCTACATAAACAGATACACACAGATGTATACACCAGAAAAGTCTGCTATCATGTCGTGAACCTTATAATAATTACACAATAGCAGGTTATTGTGTAAGACTCAGCTTAAAAGGTACCAGATCAATGCACAACCGTCAGATGAGCAACTGGTACGTATTAAACTGCGTGCGAGCGTTGTGCTTGTGTGGGCTTGTTCAAATGAAATGTTGTATCTTCATTCATCATCTGCACGTTGTCAACAGAAACAGAAGGCCGCTCTAATATAAACAAATTTGGCCCGTGTGTCGCAGAGATAACACAAACCGTTGCATCCATGTCAACAATTACAGCAGACCGGAATCTCTCCCCGCGGAACAGAACGGATGAATCTTTCTTGCGCGCTACACGCGCGGATGGTCGCAGTTACCTACGTGCAACAGCTACAGGAACATACTTATTACAGAATGTTCCGACCGAAGCCCAACATGATGTTTACAAAGCAGTAAATTTAAAGCAGTCGGGCTTCAGTACCTTTGATGAGTTTTACCCTCAGCGCTTCAGGCCCGTCAGAACCGAGTTTACAGATATTGCGTTTTTCTGAAACCCGCCAGCAAGTGACCTCGATGTGAAAAATGTAACTCCGGCGTGATCACCGCCGCGTCATATTGTCACCAATTACAAATGAACTCAAACCACACAGCGTTTTCTCCTTTCAAAAGGCAGCTCAAAAAACAAGACATCACCGTGACACATTTACATCGCTACTGGAGGAGTAAAACTGCCACGGTTGATCAGATTTGTATAAAAAACTTTTGTACCAGGATTGGGTAATATTCTTAATTTGGAATTGACTCCAATGCAACTCATGAATTGGAATTTGAAGTGAATTGGTCGCACCCCATATATGCTAAACTGGAATTTTAATTGCAACTGATTAGACAGACTTATTTCACTACACTTAACCGTCAAAATAACACAGTCATCAAACAGATTTAAAACACAGATGACTTGATTTTTAAGACATACAATAGGCTATTTAAACTTTTGTCTATTTGATCTTTTGATGTGACTTCTGTTCACTAGCATCCATATGGAACTTATGGAAGTTTCTTTTACTATATGAAGTAATATATGTACTATAATGTAATATATGTACCTTTCAAAAACCTCCCTACCCTTGATCTTTAGTTTTCCTTTCTTTTGGGTTAATAAAAGACCATATCATGTAAAAATGTTCAGATACTACCATATTACTGCTACACATATTACATTTATTACTATAAAACATTCCTTAACATTTGCATGACTCTTCAACCTACCCTTAAGATTACTTCTTAAATCATACTTAAAATGTGAAGCTGCTGTCTGTTAAAAAAGCAAAATTAATGTGCTTCACAAACTAATTCATCCGTCTCTGTCAGTAGGTGTGATGGGGCTGGAAATCAATTTTGCTGACAAGGTGTGTATATGACATCGAAATTTATGGCCCCAAATAGATGGAGGTTTTAGGCATATAGTTGTTCTTTTGGCATGTAGCTTTTAAATAGACTGTCAGAAAAAGATGGATCTCCTATACTTTTATAGCCACCCTCCTTCCGCTCTCCCTCACACATGCACAGGGTTGTGCCTTAATCATTGTGTCAATGGAAGTGTGTGGTAGAGAGAGCTGCAGGGTAGAGGGGCTACAAAAAGAGCATCTTTAATCAGCATCTAGAGCTCGAGATGAAAGAGCTGTATGTCATCCACTGTTTCAGTCTGGATTTTAGCTGGACACTTATACATACTTACTGAAACACACTTTGACTCTATGTGTGGTTGCTAGGTGATTGATTATCAAGTGAAAAGAAATCACCCCCAAGGTTTTATAATGTTCTGATCATTAAAGGAGGCCTTCAGTGCATTTAAATGCACCAGGCATCCATTAGCTTAGAGCTTTAACACTTTTCAACTACTGTAATTTATTACAGTATGCAATCAAGTGTTCCATTTTACGAGCACATGTATTCCCTGGGATTCGAACCCATGACCTTGGCCTTTCCAGCACCATGCATTACCAGTTACAGGAAACCCCAGCTACAAGAAAGCTACCCAATATTTAATGCTTAAGTGTTAGGGGGTTTGTTTAAATCCCTTTTCCTAGGTGTAAGCAGTAGTAATATTGATACCTGCCTTACACTACAACACAAATTAGAACACGTCTTCTTTCTACAACACACACACACTCATGCACAGCACACAAACTTGGAGACACTCATATATTTAGCTGCATTGAGTCATAAACTTTACTATTAAGCGTAGCCACACACAATGATCTCTGACTAAATGTCTAAACCTCTGAATCGTAACAATAAACGTGTCTGTTCCTGAATGATACAGTATATCCTGAATGAATGATGTATCACAAAAAGCGCCCTGAACTTTTCAATCATACCTATATTGCTAAGACACACCGAAAACAGAACATACACCAGACGTTCTGCACAGGTCACATTACAAACCGAGATTATTCAGCCTGCCCATGACCTTGTCCAATCATCAGGATGGAACTTTAAATTGCAGGTTTCTTGGAGTCAGAGTTTGATGGAGAGCTGAGTGATTGTGGGCTCTGAGGTCATGATAAATGAAAGTTCTTGTGCTCCTGCTCTGTGATTAAGTTTGGAAAGTACAAGTCAGTATTAGGAACATGATGTTTTGTAATCAGTCACATCTGTCAGGTGTTGTTTCGTTGTGTCATCAACAGGGTAAAGTCAAACACACTGAAAGTGTGAGAAGCTGTTCTTGAAGGGAATGGACATACCTCAAATGCACTGTAAATTGCTTTGGACAAAACATCTGCCAAATGCATAAAAGTAATGTTGGCCTTGGAGTTTGTACACGATAAATGTAACAGGTTTACAGGTTTGCTTTTAGTGGAACTAAAAGATTTCCACCCTGTTGCTCTGTGTGTGTGTGTGTATGTGTACTGAGAAAAAGAGAGAGATAATTTTGGCAGTGTTACTGAAGCTGGCAAGAATTATTTCTACAGTACATAATTAATAGTGTGCTGTGTAAGACAAGGTTCTGCTGTGTTTTACTCTTGAGAAGAGAGTGACAGGGTTTTTGGCAGAAGGCTATCACTCTATGCCAGAACATGGCTTGGTCACAAATATGTGTATGTGTTTGTTACAAGACACTCTTACTGTTACTAAGACAAAAACAGGTATGTGACAACACCACAATGGTATCATGCCACCTGTAAAAGACTCTATGTAATAACATACTTTTTCACGTAGGTCCTGGTTGGACACGATGATGACATTGGGTGGATCTCCAACAGCAGTGGCAGCACCTCCGATGTTGGTGAAGATGACCTCAGCAATCAGGACATGTCTGGGGTCCAAATTAAGCACCTCACACAACCTAGAACACCAAACACACGACAAACCCTGTTTAGCGCTAATTGCTAAAATGTTGTTTTGGGTTACAGGACAGGTAAAAGATTAAAGATTAATACATACATAATATGAAATTCAGGTGTGAGAATATTAATGCGCTTTAGTGCTCTAGCAGTTGAGAAATAAGCATTATATAGCGGATTTAAACATAAATAAATGGAAGTTTACAGTGTGGATGGACATGACTCTTTGTATCCTCACATAACACTGAGGAAGATGTTTCTGTTTTGAGGGAAAAACAAGCTCTTCCAGTATTAGCTCAACTGAGAAGACATCTTTACCAAGTAGTCCTTAGGAAAGTTCCAGTTTAAACACAAGTTAAGCTGTTTTAACAATTGTGAAGAAAAACTGTGCTTACATAAATGCTTTTGAAACTGAAAATTAGTTCTGGAGCCTTGCCCCATAGACTTCCATTGTACTGTAAGTGCATGGCTGTCAATTAAATTTTTGTGTGTTTTTAGAGACTGATGCGGATGCTGTCGATGGAGCTGGACTTAAACTGAAGGGAGAGAAAGAGAGAGAGTTTGAGAATGTTACCTGATTGTAACAGGGGTGAACAGCATCATGGTGGTCACATTATCCAGGAAAGCCGAAAGAACAGCCGCAATCAGACAGAGAATCATAATCATGGGCCACACTCTCCCTCGAGATAACTGATACGCCTGGGCAAAGACAAACACCATCAGGAATACCCCAGTGACTGGTTATAAAGTTAGATCCTTGCTCATAACTTTACATTATTAAAAACTAACGGGGCTGAAAGTGAATTAAGACTTGCTGAACATTAACACAACCGTGTTTCTGAAAAATTCTAGAAATGAGAGATGGATTTAACAGCGACTGAAATCAGGAAGAGTCCTCTGAGGCGGTTACAGGAAACAGTGTTTTAAGCTTTAATGAGGAATTCAGTCTTAAATTTGACACAGATCCACAGTGCTTTGCTCGTTGAAGCTTTGGAGCTAAAGAATGTTCAAGCATTAAGAAAAGAATCTTAAAAAAAGACTTGCACTGGAAGAGCCTGTCGCTATGGAGACATTATCAGGCTGTCTGGAATCATTCTAATCAAGTGGCAACAATGGGGTGTTTTAACCCACCTGTGATGTCACAACTCAAAAACACATGATTTTACGCACCTTTTACATTGCCCTGAGATGATGTTAAGTAAAGAGGGTCGTTTCATAGAAAATATTGCAATTTGTGGGGCTTGCCCTTGTCCAGAGCTTTTTAAATATTTATAAAGGAGACGGGAGGTCATGTCATCCGAAGGGCATATTGTGTGAGTTGTCATAATGTCCTCAGTTCTTCCATAATGTTTTTATGGGCTTTTAAAGCAGGCTACAGGAAATAAGGGATGCGTATCCATCCCATAGAGCTCATTAGAAGATTTAATTTTTATTATGTCTATCCCATTTTCTATTTGATTGATGTACTTCTGCATCATTTCACAAAGATTTGATCCAATTCCTTTTTGTACCTATATGGCTTGATATTCAGCCAATACATTTGATATAAAAAGCATTTGTGGGTTCTCATCAAACGCTTGAGAGGGAATTTCAGGAGAGATCATAATTACTTTGCCCCAAAGCTTTCTGGGTAAGCTATCATGGTGAGATTACATAAACAAAAAACAGTGGCATCAATAATGTTAAAAAGGACCAAATTGATTACAGATCATTTGCATGTTATGCATATACATTGTATAAGGTAAACAATATATTTAGGGTGGGAGAGATTGAATTAAGTGGACATATGTGACCCGTACAGGCAAAATGAGCAAAAATGAGTTATGACTTGCTGTTTTCATAAAGGTTAAAATAACCCTTAAAATTATGTATGATTTGTTGGAATCGGACGAAAAATAAATGAGCTACGCTTGTCTTGTCTAAAGCATCAAAAAGAGAGCAGATAAACAATTTTTCATTGATTAATAAAACCATGGAATGATTTAGGAGGAAAAAACATACAAATAAAGAAAATCTATAACTATAATTTTACTATAATTTGAAGCATTTGGGACCGCTAGACGAGGGCTTAATACACAAATTTTTGTAAATACCTCAAATAAGACCAAAAATGACATCTTTCACTTGTTTTGCCTGTAGCTCAAAATTAACCTGTGCTCATTCGACTCATTTTGCCAGCACGGGTCACACACTGGCAAAACAAATCACAAGCGTGCATGTTTAACATCATGATTCAGAAACCTCACCTTCACTGCACAGTAATCAAAGAAGCCAGTCTCAGAGAATATAGCCACCAGTATCATCTGAAGGTAAACAGGGAGGGTTATGAGACTTGAACATTTCACAGTTTCTATTTTTAGTACTCTACTGTGCGTGTAAAAAAAACATTATAGCTCAAATACCACACAGTCTCTCACTCAATTTCATGCCACATATATTCTTCTGTCACTTCTGCCACAGATACACACATACATCCTTGAAATACAGACAAATCCATACGTTGAAACATTTTTTAATTTATTAAAGTGAATGTTTCTAATGCAAAAATGGCTCTCTGTGTCTTTCAATTTGATTCTCTAAATTGACAGATAATGTGATTCATTTTCTTTCATCAATCTCAGATTTTCTTTTATGCCTTTCCTCAGATACTCCTACACGCAGTCTTCATGGCGAGGGCTGATTGAACGTATTTGTTTCCATGGAGACAGCCGCTGAACAAACACGGATCTTGAAAAGGGTGACGCTGTGGTAAAATTATTACAGAGAGACCATGTTTTTATGTTTATTTGTATATTTGTGGTCGCATTTTTGACGCTTTGTTACATTACCATGCAAAATAAGAATTAATGTCACAGAGAATAATGACCAAACTCCCAAGGAGGCCGAACGCCTTTAGGGGAACAAGCCATCCATGTTGCAGATCGAGAAGGGCTTTGGAGTTATTTAAGCTACAGTATTTATAGCTGTATTGTATTGGCACTGTCTATCTTTATATCTGTGGATGGACGGATCGATGGATGGATGGACGGACAGACAGACATAGATATATAGATATAAAGTTCATATGAGTTAGCGTTGTGCTGTACTTACCATTCCAAACAGCAAAGCAAGAGTCTCATAGTCAATCCATTCCACAACAGTCATTAGACTGGGCCTCTGTGGGGAAGAGAAAAAGAGATGTAGATCTTTCTAGAGGAGCATAGACATAATAAATATGTGTTTTTTGTTTTATATTTACCAACAAACAAGTTCATTGTTCATTAAATTTAAATTGTAGTCTGTATAAGAGATCTGGGCCTTTATAAAGTGCACTCTATCAAATAGACATAAGTGCACTGAGTCATTTTGTCTACGTTCAAATAATGTACTTATCTTCAGTTTCTGGAATACAATAACTAATACGAAGAACCACAGAGATTTAAATTATTCACGGTTTTATGCTGCACATTACTGTAAATCAGTGCAATTACCGTGGCTATCCCATTTCTGTGAAATAGCCATGTCTAATTTAGTTGATTGTATAAATGTAGATGTTTTTTTAATCTTCATATACAAATATTCTGAAACTCATGAGCCGAAATTTGAATCTGAATATGCCACTATATATAATTCATGCAACCTTCTGTACAGAACAGAATGTTGCTGTTCTTATACTTCAGGTTAGTAAAGGTTAACAATCATCATTGTACTTCTCAACAATGAAAGTGCATGATGTGCAATGAATATCACGATGTACGCAACCTTTATCACACACATTCTACAACACAAACTCTCTAAAATACCAACTTACGTCTCCAATGAAAGCAAGTGCTGCCAGAGCGGCAAGAGATCCTAACATGGCAGCTAGAGTCCGGTGAACGATCTGCAATAACAGAAATTAATAAAGATAATAATAAAGTAAAGCAAAGATTTGTTCTCCCATCACCAAAATCTTCAGCTAATTATTGTCAAACTTGAGATTTTATATGCTTAAAAACACAAATGCAAAGTTACAAAATACTTATAGTGTTTGATTGAAGTGTTTGATTATAAAATATTGCAAAAGCTGTCTCCATAAATGCTGTGTGTTGCTAGTGATCGCCAGGTGGTTGCTAGGGTGATTACTGGGATCTTCTGAGCTGTTGCTAGGTGGCTGCCCAAAAGAGCCCCATAGCCAAAAAGCCTGTTGTTAAGTCCTGATTTCTAGATATGGCCTTCAGAAAGTTTTCTCTATTCCACAGTCAGTGGACACTTGTTTTATTGCTGTTTGATCCACCTCATTCATTCTGACCCTACTGTGCACTCTTATAATCAAATTCCCATCCACAAGGAAACATACGTCACTCCGCGACACTCGATTTGCTTCGCTTCAATCACGCTCTGCACTAAAAGCAATGTCTTGGAGCTCAGTGTCAGATATCAGCATCTCCAGCATATGTTTTCCTGTCGAGAACCCTTGACAGGGACACCTGAACCAAACCGTGTTTGATGGACCTCTTTCAGGGCTGTGTAGCACAACGAATCGGTCTTTACGTGATCTTGTAATCAACCAGAAGTGCACGAGAGGGGACATGTAGAACCAAACATGCATGATAACAGCTAATGACTGCAGTTTTAAACGAGCGAGTAATCCGTGTCACTCTGACAACTTCCCTGAGGGGGAGGAACGCTCGCTCCAATGTTGTGATTGTAAGTCCAAAACAGGTCATTAAGACAAATTGTTGAACAAGGCTTTTGGAGCAGAATTAATCTGCAACATGGATATACGTTGTGCTGCTGCTGCTACAATATGCATAAGAAATTAACTTTCGACAATAACGTTTCTCTCTTCTGTGAGGTAAACTAAAGACTCTCAATTAGCCTATAGGGTAAGAAAACAGTTTACGAGTAAATGAAATGTCAAAATGTGCTTGTGTAAGATTAACATTAATTTTCTACCCAAAGCCCTCAGTTACTGAGACTTTTGAAACTACAGTACTAAACTGCTTTAGTCTGATGCAGAAATAATCTATCAACCGTTATTAAAATGTTTACAAAATATCTGCAACTCGATTTTTAAAATATATTATTCATGAATCATTTAGGGGTATATAAATATTTACAAGCATGCATATCTTATTATTGTATATTTGTACGGATTTTGGGTTTTGGCCTTTCTTAGGGCAAATGAGTTTTAGCCATCGCCATCTGAGCCTTTTAAATCCGAGCTGTTGTCAGAGTGCTGATTCTAGATCAGTTGTATCACCAATCTGCTGTTCAATGCATATATAGTAGAAACAGGCCAAGGTCAAGGAGCTGTGATATTTTCTGTTTGTGTCATGGCCATAAACTGCACATTAGCAATACAATTAAGACAAAACAATCTACAGTATGAAACAAATCAGCTTAATAACAATAAATGCATAACAAAAAATGTTTCTGGAAAAAAATCGCCTACCCTGACTTTAACCTTTGAAGTAGAATGTGTTTTAAATAATGTACAACACATACAAAAACGTACAACACACATTCGTTATTTTACTTATTTTAAGTAACCTCAAGTAACCTATATGTTTATTCTTTGATATTTTAACCAAATTGATCACAAATGGGAATATATTTCTGAATTCTCACTCACATAAAAAAATCCTTGTTTGTCTCTCTCTAAAAATGAGGAACACCAAAAGATCTTAGACCTCAATCAACTCTTAACGACCTTATTATCTAACGGCATCTAAATTAACCACATCACCCATCTGTGCTGAAAGACTGGACAATCTAATTGCGTAGTGGTTTGGGGAAATACCTCATAAATGAAAGATCACAGAGGTGAATCTGCACATAGTAAACATGTCTTAAAAGTAAGATGAGTAAAATGGTGATGACTCATCCAATCAGCATAAAAAAAATCATTAATTAGTTTGATTTGTAAAAAAAAGGCTGGTTATTTTTCTTCGAAAACCTCGGCTACTGTGTATCCATAGTGATGACAGCGTTAATATTGATGTAGTGTTTTGGTAAAAGCAAGAACATGGGCCCCCAATGTCTCCATTAGCATTCGTACAAAGACCTAATTAAACTCTTGAACACGCAGCACGCTGTCCCTCCTGAAAAAATAAAGGCAATTAAAAATGGAGCTCTCCCCTGCCCTCGCGTCCCCCTGGAGCCACACTAAAACAGTTCTTTCTCGCAAATTTAAAAAGTACGCACCACAGGTAGAACGAGTTTAAAAAGTTGATTTTTGCAAGGAGTTTACACAATGACAGTAATTTTTTGTGACAATGCAACCAAAAGTCATTCATTTTTAACAAAAGTAGGTTGGTGACAGGTGATGACGTGACAAAATTATGCTCAGTTCAACTATACGGACGGGGGCGGTTGCCAGCATGTTGCCAGTTCGATTCCCAATGCCAGCAGAAAACAACTGAGGTTTCAGGTGAGTAAGGCATCTTACCCCCAATTGCTCTCCAGGTGCAGTGCTGCCCACTGCTCTACATGTGTGTTCACGGTTTGCATGTGTGGCCACCATCAACTTTTATCGTATAAAAATGAGCATTGTGACCATTATGTTAAACAGTTTTCTCATAAATTATATTAAAAATTGTTTTCTTACCTGCAGCGATTGAAATATGCTAAAACATTCAGGATATGCATTATGCATTATCATTGTTGTTATCGCAGTTTATACATTGGTATGCAAGACAATTCAATTTACTGTATGATTTTACAGTAGGTGTGGGCCAGTAAAACCCTTTTCCTGCTAATATCAGTAGAGCCCAGTGACCTCTAGTGCCCAACTGTGGAACAAATACAGTAAGTCCCTGTAGTTTATAAATATCCTGGGCAGCAGATATATCAGTATAATGCTGCATTCACAGGCACGACTTTAGACAGTTTAGGAATTTAAACATACCCACCTAAGTCACCTAAGCCATTTTGCTCCATATATAGAGTCAATGTGGTACAACAGCATGATTTTGATTATGGGTATGTGTCACAGAGGACCACCGAGTGAATTATTTTACAATAGGAAAACTGCACAGAAACCTCATATTTTACCTCGAAGATGATGAGGACATAGACTCCAGCCAGGATCAATCCAGCAATAAGCACCTGCGTTTCCACGGTTACATAAAGTGACTGGTGAGTCATGGACAGAGGGACCACCTGACTGTCTAACAGAAAGGCCTGGGCAGTGATCAGAATAGGAGCACTGGGAGAAGAAGAAATTAATATTACAAATATGTAGACATGTAAAAGCATATACCATGAATGTAACTACTTTAAAATCCATATAAATGTTTTCTGATGAGTGTTGTTTACTATCATTATAAGGTATAAAGGTATAAATACATTGTATATAAGGTATAAATACATTGCAAAAATTATGAACATAATTAAGAACAATATCTTTTTGTGTTTTTCACAGAAAAAATAATAGCATACAGGTTTGGAATAATATTAAGGAAATAATGAGAGAATTTTCATTTTTAGGCAAACTACATCCTTAATGACAATCTACAATGAAAACATATCCTCTACTTAGAACAGGCATTATACTGTCATTCAACAAAGCAAAGAGTTTGTGCTAATCTTACCTGCCAACCATTTCGAATGTTCTTGTTCTTAGAATTTGGTCACTTCGTTGGGAATGCAAAGGTATTGTCCAGTTATAAAGCACCTGTTAGATAGAATGTTTTGTGAACGTTTGCCATAGTAACACAAATACAAACACCTTGCAGCTATATTTCACAAATTGTTCATTTTCATTATGGTCTAAATATATTTTAAGTTGTTGAAACAACTGTAACCTGTTGGGTTCTTCTCCGCCGAGGCCCCGCCTCCTCTGTCTGCTCCACCTGGATCAGAATATACTCTTGAGCTTCCTGTACTTCCTCCATCCCTCCCAGAAATGGTCCACCAACCTGCAGCTTCAGCAGGGCATTGTCACGGAAATTGGTCAAGTTCATAGCTACAGTAAACAGGTAGGTTAAGAAAAATGTACAAAACCAAGTGCCTGAAACATGATATACAGCAATCTTTAAAGCTGTAGTTTATACAGTACTTTTTTCTCTCTATCACCATCTCTGTTTGAAACATAAAATTGCAGGTTACTATACGTACTTTTATATGATATATATTATATATGTTCAAATCAAATTAAGCCAAACTGTCATTTCCTGTGAAATCAGACCCGACATCTCAAATATAAGCCATTATTATAAACTTACCCTGTGAATTAGGGTAGGGTAAGGAGACAGAACACAGATCTGTCATGTACTTGCTCAATAACTGTTTTTGTTCATGTTTAACCCAAAAAGTTACAGATTACAGCTTTAAAGGAATACACCCAAATTTTCTATTTTCCTTACCTGTTTTTCAGTGGAACACAGAAGAAGTGTAAAGATAAGGAATCTTCATGTTTATTCCTACCATTTTTGATAAAGTATCCCTTTTATCTGAGTGTTTTGGAAAGGTTTTGCTAACAGATGTCAGTTGGCCAGCACTAAACAGGAAGGTCTGTGGCTTTCCATCAGCATAAGATACTTTGTAACACTTCAGTGCATTGTTAACTCCACATTCATCTCAAAAACTCAGCAGAAACCCCAGAACACGGCATGTATCGGGCAGATCTCTTGTTATGCACAGAGTTCACAGACTGTTACCGTGATACAGGCCGCTGTAAATAGCAGATGGCGAGATTGTCACAGAAAAGGAAATGAATTAACACAGCCCTTCAGTCTAATCTCAGACCAATAGAAAATCCTGGCGTGTCTGAGAGGTCAGTACAGCCACATGCATCATCACAATGTACATTTGACTTGCATAAATGATTCTTATTTGTACATGAACAATGCAGAGGATACAAAAGCTCTCGGTGGAAGATACCGCCAGCATCCTCCAGGGCCTTTCCCTGTCAGGGTACATGCTGAAAAACAGCTGAAGATTCAAACACACAGTGTTTTGAATTGGTTTTTGTAGGTAACAGAATCATACATGCATGGATGGCTGTTATACTATATATTAAAACTATTATACAATATATTAAACTTGGATAGACTAATGTTGATTGGGTCTGACAGCTGTAAAACTTACTGATGACAGAACAACAATGGCGAAGATGGTGAGGAGTTTTGAGGTTCTTAAGCAATGTCTGTAAATACAAATATAAGCATTTAAAACAATACTCAATGAATGTGTCATAAGTGCACAATTTTTACAGTACACAAGCGTTTTCTACAAGCATTCATTTTAAATGCTTAATATAGTCAGCTTTGGTATATTACATGTAAATATAATAGAAATGTCTTAATTTGTCACTTTAATAACAGGTGCATTTTGACATTTCCTCACTGCTGGGTCTGTAAGAAAAAGCTCAGCAAGGGACAATAAACACAGCAAAATCCCATGGAAAACAGCTGCATGACGATCCTTCAAATTATGAAGTGAACTCTTCCTTTTATCCTTGCACACTCACACATCCGAATCTGGCCTTATTTGTATGGCAATACCTGATGGGGGATGACAGTTTGAAGTTATGGTCACATTTTTCAGTAGATGTGATGTGGGAGAGACTGGCCACCTCACTGCCCAATCTGCACCTTCTCTCCAGTTCAGCAGAGCTCGCCTCCCATGACTCCTCTCCAGACCCCTGGCTGGGGTCATGCAGCGTCATATAGGTTATACTGCACAAAAAACATCTTCAGTACTGCTACAGTCCTAACAAATCATTTTCATCATCATATTCCA
>JAZGTJ010011624.1:0-16728 GCA_036877575.1 Botia almorhae
TGCATTGTTTTTTAAACGCAAATAACGCATACGAACGCAACTGTTTGAACTACATATCCCAGAATGTCTCGGTATTGACTCTACTTCCGTTTGTCCATGACTTCAAACATCTCCGCGGGGAAACCAATACGCAACTCATGTTCAGCGGATTTTACGCTGTGTGGAGTTGCCGTTGTTTCCCACTATATGGTGAATCGTATAATGGTATGTGTATCATTTTATTGTGTGTATTTTTTCAGTTATTTTCAGAGCTATTATGACGTTTGTCTGTTAGTTAACCTGCCACTGTAAGCTAGCATGGTGTGTTCTTGCAATATGTAGCATGGTGGCGTGAATGCAATAGTTTAGCTAATGTTTCATACAAAATATTACCATGGTAACCACAGTATATAGCAAACCTTCGCATTTTCAGCAGTTATTATTACTATAATTATTAAAAACATTTAAAAGTAAGAGCTAATAAATATGATCTCCAACTTTCCAAACATTTCTTTTATTAGATTGTAATGACACTAATAATAACACAAATTAGGTATTTATTATTATTATTTGTATTATCAAATGTTATGGAGAAAACCGTGTTTACCATGGTAACGTTCACATTTCTTACATATCATTGTTCGGTGTAGTAACCTGAACCGTATTTTCCACCAGTATGACATTTACTGTAATTATAGTTAATAATGTAAAACAACAATAAATGAATAGGGGAGCTTATTATGCAACAAGCTTTCAGAACGCCAGAAATGATTTATATATTTTTTTATAACAACTGCAGGGGCTAATAGCAAGTTACCACAGTTTATTGGGTGATAACAGTAACCCTAACAACTTTGGTATTTGGGCAAAAACTGTTGTTACCATGGTAACATTTTGTAAGCATAATCGTTTGTATGACCAAAGCCAAAAGTGACATTTTTGTCATTGTTTTATATTTACAGCCTGGAACAGAAAAAAACAAAACGAGAAGACGAAACATCTGAGGGCTTGATGATGTCAGAGGTCTTGTGGTACTAATCTGGTCAACCTTGAGTGCCGCCTCCCACTGGCCAATAGGATTAGAGTGAGAGGCAAGAGGCTTTACCTATTCTTAGTATGTAATGGCAGTCTTCACATACTGAGGCAAAGAGTTGCGTCTATCTGTCAATTCACGAAACTGATTTTGTCTTTATTTTCTGTATGACCAGGAATATCATTTTCCTTTCCATTGGAGAAACTGACCCAAGCATGGAGCTAGGAAAAGCCAAGCTTCTCAGAACAGGGCTTAACACCCTCCATCAGGCCATACACCCCGTGCATGGAATAGCCTGGACAGATGGAAAACAGGTTTGCCTAACGACTTTGTATTTTGTTGACGGTGAGCCCACATTTGGAGACACAAATGTCATCGGACAGTTTGAACATGTTTTGGGGCTCTTCTGGGGGCCCCTGTGCTGCTCTGGGTCCCCGGCCCTGCTTGCCGTACAGCATAAAAAACACATTACAGTGTGGCAGCTTCAGCTGAGCACTTTGGAACAGAACAAGCTCCTGTGCACGCAGACGTGTGAAATGAGCGAGCCGTTTCCTCTGCTGTCCCAGGGATGTGTTTGGCATCCCAAAATGGACATCTTGGCTGTTCTGACCAAGCGGGACGCTTCTGTCTTGTTTTCTGTGCGGGTTGATAATCGTCGAGTGAAGGCCGACATCAAGAGCAGTGGTCTGATCCATTGTGCTTGTTGGACAAAAGATGGAACCCGATTGGTTGTTGCCATTGGCAGCGCACTGCACTCATACATTTGGAATGATATTCAAAAAAGCCTGGTGGCTTGTTCCTTCTGCCCTATTTTTGATGTAGGCGGTTATATCTGTGCCATTGAGTCCACCAACGAGGCACAGGTCGCCGTAGCAACAGAACTACCTCTTGATAAAATCTGCGGCCTCAATGCAGGCATCGCCTTTGACTTGCCAAACGAGTCAGAGCCGGCACCATCCCGTCCATCTCCTGTTTTGACGGTAGACGCGGACTACTATTCAGACGCTAGGAGAAGATCATGTGATTCGGAGCGATCTGGACACGCCTTGTCATCCGGACCTTTAGATCTAACACACATTCTCGCCAAACACAGGAAATCGGACCCAAGCCCGCTCATTCACTTGAGGCGCCGAGATCGTTTGACCGGAACGGGCCAGGACTCGTCGCATCTGATTTTGGTGACGTACGAACGCAAGGTCACCACCACAAGGAAAGTGAGCATTCCTGGGATCCTGGTTCCCGACATTATCGCCTTCGATCCCAGCGGAGGCATCGTGGCAGTGGCCTCCAACACGTGCAACATGATTTTGGTTTATTGCATCACTGATTCCTCCATGCCCAATGTCCAACAGGTTCAGCTGCAGAAGAATGAGAGGCCCAAAGGGGTGTGCTTCCTCACCAGCAAGATGCTGCTGTTTATGATTGGCCGCCAGAAGTCTAATGATCCTGCTTTCCTCCCCTCCTCCAACACAGACAAGTACGTCTTGAGACTGATCGCTAAAGAGCTGGTACTCGACGAGGAAGCCACCACCCCTGCAACCGTCAGACCAGAGTCACCGAGCCAACATCACAGGATTAGACGACACTCTGAGAACATCCCCAAAGACGAGCGTTTATCAATTAAGGATCTAATTCTTCCAGGAGGCTCAGCATTTGTTTTGCCAACCGGCAGAAGGAAACTTATCGAGGAGGTACGCGGCTCAGAGCTCAGCCCTGTGGCGAGCTCAGCGGATTTCTCGGACAGAGCTACATCCAGTGCCTCCTCGGTTACTTTTGAAAGCTACGACATGGACCACGTCAGCCGTATGACCACGTTAGCGATAGCCGGCCAGACCAGCCGGGATTCGAGCCGACCGTGTTCCCCCAGATTCGAGGTTTCGGAGAAGCTGTACTCTGATGTCACTCCGCCGCAGAACAGCTGTCAGTCTAAAGAGAAGAACCTGGAGCTGCTGACACAGAACATGGAGAGGCTTTTCAGACGATTTTCTGATGTTCAGCAATGCCTCTCGGAAATCAAAGACTTCACCCAAAATGGCAAAAAGATGACGTGCAGTTACCCATCCGCTTATGAACCCCAATATGTGCACGTTACATGTCAGGTATGAAATGAGTGTATTTTCTTTGTAGCTGTGGATTTTTAATTAGTCATGCTTTATTCAGTGTGAGCAGTAAAATATAGACTGTATCAGTAAGCGAGTGCTATACATTGTGTGCAGTGTATACTTGATTATTGTCTTTTCTGATTGAAGTAGCTCTTCAATAGGCAGACACTGGTATATTTTTATAAGTACAGTTTCCTCAAATTTCAACGTTAGCTCCACAGTGATATGAAGAGAAGACCTGGTGCCTGACAGCTGTAAACTCCTCAGTATTTTCTGCCATCGTTGAACCTGTTTTAATGTTTTGTCAGTCTAATTCACAGGCTTTACAAGGGCCATTTATCTCTTACTCAAACGTCAGGCTGTTTAACATTGTAAGGCGTCACACAAACCCATAATTCCTTTCACTCTTCAGTACAACACTGTCAGCAGATTGGAGTGACTCTGTTGACCTCGGCATAGTTTGTATTAGAGCAAGTAATCCATATATAATAACCACATAACTGTATTTTTATTTAACAATACTGGTCAGAATGTACTACAGTGAGTCAATAACCTATTGTGGTAAGCGGTTACATGCTGAGTTTGTGTCTTCCTGCAGAAGCAGCTGTCAGAGAATGTTTATACGGATGAGAGGAGAGCCGTGCTGCTGTGTGGAGGGAGAATCTGTCTGCAGGTGCTGCAGGAGCTCTTCAGCCTGACGGTGGTGGAGATGATGCATGGTAAGACTGGAGGAAAGGGTCTCCATTACGTCTCTAAAGGAGCGAATGCCTCCACGGTTCATTCTCCAGCTAACAGGGAACGTTCTCAGAACGCTGACTAACAATGTGTAAAAGTTCTCTAAAAGTTGTCAAAAAGTTCTTTCAGTAACGTTAGTAGAATGTTTATCGTATGTCAAAAAAGTTATTCTTATGTTGTTAGTGGAATGGTTTAATGTTAAACAATGTTAAAGAACGTTATTAAACATAGAATTAAAACTTGGATAGGGTTTCTATAACCAAACAATAATGTTAATACAATATCTAAAAATGTTCCTAGAATATTCAAAATAGCATTTTTAACGTTTTTGTTACTGAATAGAAACATTCTTACAACCTAAAATTGTTAGCTGGACAAATTCCACCACTTTTATTGCTGATAAACGTATTGATAAACGTAAGGGACTTGGAAAACAGTTGCCAGTGATACACACTAAAAAACGTTTCTGAGTTTAATTTAATTTGGTGGACTTTGGTGGTCTTTGCCAAAATCTTTTTAATGACAACAGATGCGATCTATTAATATTAGAGGCGTGTAAAGCATAAACTGTGCTGGAGACAGATTGTTCACTGTGCTTTGTCTTCAATTAATTGTCAATGGCCAAAATAGGAAGCTATTATGAGCTGCAATCGGATTGAAAGGGTTTACACTTTAATCAGCTTACAGCTTGTTGTTCCAGTGCATCTCTGCAGCCGATGTATATGCTCGAACCAGCGTGACATTTATATATTAGTATAGTGTACAGTGAATTTTACAGCAGCATGTGTAATACAGACATTTATCTGAATCCTGTGCTTGACTGCCTTCTCGTCGCAGGTCCCATGTGGCTTGTCTTGGTGGCTGATGCGGAGGGTTTTGTTCCTCTCACGTTTAAACACAAGGACGAGCTCACCATCAGAAGCGCGAGGAGGAGATCTCCCGTGAGACCTCCCAGTGGAGCGGAGGAATTAACCCCCGAAAGTCCTCAATCTCCCAGTGCAGAGAAATAAAAACCAGTATCATCTCCAGAAATCTCACACACAGATGTTTTAAAGGCTAAATTTGGGGGAAATGATGCTGAACTTCACGGGATGTTGTGTTAGCTTTGTAAAATGTGACAGTTGTACAGTTGTAAATGAAAAGCAAGGGCTTTACTATTTCCTATTTAAAGAAATACTTCAGTGCCTGCTTGATTATTTTGCTGAAAATAGTTTCAGATCTGTTATATTTTAGAAGAACTACAAAATGAAGAAGAAAATGAAGATTGCAATGACTTGTAATCTGGTTATATTAAAGTCATAGTGATTGTATTGGTTTGCTTTTTATCATTAAGTTGAATAATAAGCTTTAAATCATACAAGGCATCAGGTCCCAATAGTTCCCACATTAGAGGAACTGCAAAATATCACCTGCTAGAAAACAGTCTCATCTCAGTTTTTAATTAGTGCTTTATAAAGGAATGTATTGTGTCAAGATGTTTTTGTGTGGTGATGTCATAGAACTGATGACATCGAGGTTATTATAGTTAACCGAAACTGAAACAAAATTTCAAAAACATAAGAAAACTCAAACGAAAATTTGCTGAAAAACGAAACCAAAACTTTTTTTCAAAATGATCTAAAGCGAAATTATTATATTTTTTGTTTTAAATACTTTGACCTCAAATGAATAGGGGAATGTTTACTTTTAAAGTCCCCAGCCAACTTCCATTTACTCATCTGTATTAACTGAAATAAAACTAAAAACTAAAGTATAATGAATGATAGCCCAAAAACACTAAACTAAATAATTTGACGTTTAAAATGACAGACATTAAGACAATTTATAACTGCAAAACTAGAATAACCTTCGTTGACATGGACGCATACATAGTAATATTGATTTTTTTTAATTTAAAAGAATCAATATACTGAAGCTGTGTGAACCAGCACAAGTTTATTAAGTCTGGAATCAAGTCATTCAATAATAATAATAATAATAATATTTATTACAACTCATATGATATATTATTAATATATTTTAGCTCAGGAAATCTTAATATATAATGATATACAGTCCATTTGTGTATTAATTAAATACAGTAATATTGTATATGGGCTATAGGTTCATGTGTAAATACAGAAATGGACTGAAAACAGAAAGAAACTCAAAAGTTTACAGTTAAACATATAATAGCTCTCTCACAGTGTAATGTACACTAACAGTTTATCCCAGCAATGGGATCTGTCTGGGATCCCAGCAGTGGGCTGAAATATCTACATCTGTCTAAAGATGTTACACGCTGCTCAGATCCACTCGCAGGGTTTTGCAGCTAATGCTTTGCTTCCTAAAAAGACAAAAATATAAAGAAAATATAAAATAACTATTATTATATATAAATACTATATACTCATACACCTCTCGTGTTTCTCCACATACTGTAAATCAAGTATTTTTGGTGAATCCTTGTTAAATACCCGCCTGTAATGCGTGTACACATACCTGAGGTCCTCCAGGGCGAGTTTGTTTCGTAATCTGACGTCCTCACTGATCGGGTAAACTGCGAGGATCATGAGCCCGGTGGTGATGCAGACCACCGGGGCTGCACCGATGAGTAGCTTCAGCGTGTTGACCACCGGGGGGGGCTGTTTGCACGCTCCTGTGTCATAACCGGCAAACCTGCAACACCGCCATCGACAACATGCACGCAACGTTACAATCCGTACGCATGCGTACGTCGGTGGCTTTTATTTAAATCATTACTTCTCTCTTAAAAAGCAAAGTGTGGAATTAAGGAGCTCACTGTAAGCACAGCGTGGACACCCCGAGAGAAATCCCAGCAGCAAATTTAGTGAAGAAGGCATATAGGGAGTAAAAGATCGCCTCGTGTCCCTTTGAGGTGCGGTTTGCCAGTCTAAAATCATCCACAACGTCTGGCAACATTGACCTGGGCAACAGGAAACACAACGGCATCGTTCATCATCCCACATCTGTGTTAAACACGCACTTCAGTGGCATAAAGTAAAAATCCGCTTTGTAGACAGCAAATAAAAACTGCAATTGACTAAACTTGGGACTTTGTCCAATTAACCAGAGAGTCTCTTTAAAAGCCAAAAAATAGCATGACCCTGAGATGAAACCTGTTATTTGGAGAATGCTATGCTATTAAACCTATATGATCAAGGTCTGGATGGTTTAAATAAACACGCAGCCTTTCTGCGCTCTCTCTGGATTGACTCTCGTGCTTTTAAATGCACTTCTTTCACTCTGTGACATCACACGAAGGAGGCCAGTGCAAGATTACGTAAGGTTTCTTTAAATTAATGTAACCCTAAGGTTAAGCAATAATAGTATACAGGCACCACTAAAAACATTTTTATTGGCCTTGCATTCTGTAGTTTAATACAGAGAGCATAGATATTAAATCGATTCACATGTATTTGTATAACGCTTTTCACAATACATATGGTTTCAAAGCTGCTTTACAGATAATGAAAGTTGTACATTGTCAGACAAGTGTGTTATCAGAAGTGATTATAGAATTTTACAGGTCTAACATAATACATGCAGTTGCCTAATACCGTGTACGAACATAGATTCTGCTCTGTATTATATTTTGGAAGACTCACCATGGCAACAGAAGAGAAGCAGCCACACTGAGCCCAGATGACACAGCCACAACATACGCCACTATCAGATTAGGTATAAACACCAGCATCAGTGTAAAGGGCATGATCCACTACACAGAACACAAACAATAACTTAAAATACGGCAGTCAATGACATCACTGCACACACACCTAAATACACTTTCTCTAAAACGTTAGTACCTTTGACAAATATGTGTATGTACACTTACATAGCACCCCATAAGAATCCCAATAATCCCATTCAAATATTCGTTTTAATTGTGCAGCCCTAATTGAATGTGAAATTAGGATTTTACCGTTATGCCACAAAAAGCTGCCGTCTTCTTTCCGAACTTCTCAAGGAACCACTGCCAGAACGGAATGCTCACTGCAGCCGACATCTGTGAAGAGTGAGAAAGGATTTCTTAATTATCATTAGATATCCACTCCGATGTTTACCCACTTCCGAGGAGAGAAGAAATTCCTGGCAAACTCATTTTTCATTAGTAAACAATTTCTAAGACTCAGAAGGTGATAGTTTAGACTGTAAATCAAATGTTGTTAAGAGCTCACTCCTGTGTCAGTAATAAGGCACATCCGACTTTAATACTGTTTAGTACAGACACATGTTAGAGAACTATAGAAAACTTTCACATCATTCACTTTAATGATGTCAGATAAAGACAGAAAGTAAGTTACAGATCACAGTGTGATATTGTCAGGTCTGTTGAGGAGCACTCACCAGAATCGTCATGACGATGTTCTGGAAATGATCTCGTAGCTCCACCGCGTACGTGCAGAACAGCACAAAGTTGCTTTGAATCAGCTGAAAATGAAGAAATACAATATAGCTCTACAGATGTCATTCAATAATACAGTCTGAATTACTGGGATGATGAACAGCACGTAGATCTGTTCATCTGTTCTCTACATTTAGTTCAGCAAGAGTAATAATGATGCCTGGCAAACACCACCAAAGATATACTTCAAACACAAAATGTAAATGCACGTTGTAAATGCAATTGTAAAACAGTGCTGGAAGGAAACCGTTACCTGGATGGCCACAGATATGAACAGGAAAGCGGCCGTCAGAGTTAAGTAGGACCCGTGTTTCATGACCAAAATAAAACCCTTATGGAAGGGAATGGCCTTCTCTGTTTGAGGTGCATATGGATCTAAGACAGAAAACCGAGCAGAGAAATGTCATCAGATACACTCAGTAACACACTTAATGGCAAATTAAAGCTGCAGTCTAATTCTTGCCTCTCTACTGCCACCTCTGTTTAAAACCTACAATTGCAGGTTACTTCACATACTTTTTATTATGTACGCTGAATGCAAATGACGCCAAACTGACATTTCCTAGAAACTTAGATTCGTCAACTCAAAATATAAAACATTATTATAAATGAAATCATTGTTATAAACTTACAGTTGGGATTCGGGGGGGGGCATAAGGAGAACGCCGATCTGTTATGTACTTGCTCAGTAACTGATTTTTGTTCATTTTTAACCAAAAACAGTTACAGATTTTAGCAAAATAAAACAGTTCGGATGCAGTGGTGAAAGAAGAAATCATCACACATCATAACATCAACATAACATCAATGTTATGATGATCATAACATCAACACCATAAATATTACAGTGAGTACACATGGATCCGTGCCGATGACACACACATGCTCACCGTCTCTCTCTTTGACTCCCAGGAACATGATCACCGTACAGACCAGAAACAGCCCAACAATCACACCTGCAGCTATCATATACACCTCCTTCTGTAAAGAGAAACAGGCCACGGAGCAACAATGTCACTACGCTGTTTCATCTGTCATCATTTCCATAATTCATTCACATTACATTTACGCATTTGGCAGATGCTTTTATCCGAGGTGACTTAAAGTGCATTCAAAGCATACAAATGATCATGCGTTCCCCTGAGATTCGAACCCACAACCTTTGCGCTGCTAAAACAAAGCTCTAGCAGCTGAGCTACAGGAACACAGTCCCAGGGATCTCCAGGCTGTCACAAAATCTTTGGTTGCAGTTCTATCTTCAGCGCACGGTTTTGGTGTTTCCTCCACTGTTGAAATTCATTTAATTCAGTGATATGCTGCCTCAGACGGTTCCACTGTACGGGCTTGTAAATTTTAGCAAGCCTAAATTAGGTGCAACACCAGTGAAGAGGAACTTTTCAATCAATTGTCCACAAACAGGAACTGCACTGCCCTAAACAACCTCAGGATTGTTTGCTGTTTTTCCACAGGCTGCTGCAAAACACATCATTATTCTTCCAGATCAAAAGGGCCGTTTTGGACAAGTCGACAAGCGACCCACTGCCTTTGGGCCCGGCCGCAGAGGAATGCGCAGTGACGCGGTGCGGCTAAAGGGGGGCTGTCGCGCGGTGAAGGCGACCCGGGACGTCCCAGAGAGGTTTACCAGAAGGGCTCTGCAGCTCAGCTCTAAATAGCTGTGGCCGTTCATGGTTCTCCGTGATGGGTTTCCACTGTGGAACCCTTTGCCACATCCACAAACCAGGTTTATCAGTTTGCCTACACGCTGGGTTCGACTGACGTAGAAATCTGTGGTTCTCGGGTCAAAACACAGTTGATCACCGATCAACCAAGTTTTTTGTACTCCTGAGGTCAATTGTCTTTCCAAAGGTCAAATACCAAAACAGTCCACAGTGAGGCAATACTGAATGTTTTATATGGTATTTAACTTATATTTTAACTATATATTAAAAAAATTATATTTAAATATGATTGTAGTTTATGTTAATATTATAAATGAAAACTATTGTAAAAAAAATCGCCTAGAAATGAATGAACATACAATATACGAAAAGCAATGCATTTCTTTGACTATAGCCAGATGATGTACATCAAGCGCAGTGGTCCTCTGCTTCTGGTTATTTTTATACAAGCTTGACACTGACACGTACAGCATGAGACAGGAAGTCATGTGACAGCGCCACAGTCCTGGTGATCTCCATGCCGCTGTTGTTTCCCAGGTGACCAGCTGACAGGTTGTGGTGCGGACAGTGTTTCAGGGTGTGCGCGCTCGCCACGATCTGACCTTGAATGGCGGCACCAACCAGCGTGCCGAGAACCTCCACAGTCATGCCTGCAGATCACAGGTGCGTGCAGAAAACTGTTACGTTTCATTATCGTTCACACTTTCCACTATTATGAACACAACCGTAAGTTATGAACGCAACCCAAACACTTACGGTAAGCTGTAGCGGAATCTCTCTCGTGTTGGTTGGTGCTCAGGAACATGGTTAGGGCGGAATAAGGCACGTGGAAACACTGCAAGAGGTGACGACAACAAACATCACAAATAGGTAAAGAGTCAATAAGGAAGAAATATTAACAACCGCGTTATGAGTTATGAGCGTTTACACGTAGTTTCTATGGCAGCCGCGCATCATCAAACTACAAGCAACTGTTGAAAAATATAGGTCTTATACAAGAACATACGTCCATCTGTTCTCTAAGTCACGGGGTGAACACAATTTGGTTTGTAAATTATAAATGTATATGATGCTTATACACGCGTGACTGTCTCATTTGATTGGATCATTTATTGTATTTTGACACCAGTTTTGTGACGTCTGTACGCTGCAGCACGCACACATTTGTTTTACTGTGAGAATACATCCACTCGGGTTGAATGCGTGCTGGTTATTTAAAAATAAACTACCCTCATCCTCACTTCACGTACACCAGTTTGGCAACCACTGTCGGCATCAGGCTATAAAATACGTTTTGGTTCTAATTGGAGCCTTTATTTTCAAAACGTGGAAGGGGCAGAAATATCTTGAGATACAGGGTTAGAAATTATGGAGCGCTCTGCACGTTCTCATAAACGCAGAATCTAAAAAAGGCAAGTGAAATAAAGATCTAAAATTAAACGCATATACATCTATTAGTGGTTTCATAACTTCTCCTAAAACTTATATTATATTATTATTTTACAATATATTATAAAAGGAAACAACGTACAAGCTTGAAATCAAAGCTTTTCATTCTGAGAACAACATGCGCTTTGTACATCTAAATTTCTAGTACAAAATCAATACTTATCAAAGTACAGAGAAACCTTCCCTGAACTTCAATATTGAATTACACACTTACTGTAAGTGTGTGTTATTGGCTAACTTTCCTAAAAGCCGAGTCGCCCAGTCGACCCGGCAGACCAACAGCTCCATATGGCTACTAAAATAATTCCAAACTGCAGAGCGCTTGCCCAGCATTGCCTTTGTTCCTTACAAGTTCCCCGTGTCGGAAAGCCCTGCTGGACTTCCGTTTAAAAGTGAAAATCCAGGATAGCTCAACGATTTGTTTATTTCTACATAACCCAAAGTCTAATGATGAAAAACAGCCTAATTAGAATAATGTACACAGCAGGATCTCATACACATGAATCATCCTGTACTACATCCAGCTGGTGTTTCTCAGCCTTGTGTCTAAAGACAATGAAACAAGCTAAAAGAGGAAACCAGCATTTATCCTCTCTGGTGGCTTTAACCATGTATTTATCAAGTAGTTAGAATGACTTTTCATTACAGCGTAGACTGACGCGGTCACTGTGGCTTTCCTAATCTAGCTGGCGAGTTTTACCCAGGATTGTACGTAGAGGTCTGTGCCAAGCCGTGGTAACAAAAGACAGAAATACAAATAAATCATGGAAAAGTCATGCTGACATCAAAGAGGTTGGGCTAAAGATAACCATTATAACTGTTGACATGCATTTTGGGAGGCATTTACTTTAAAGCCAGGCTACTGTAGGGTGGAGAGCATACCCAGCTAACAGGGAACGTTCTTAGAACATTGGCTTATGTTCTTTAAAAGTTCTTTCGGTTATCAAGAAAGTTCAAACAGTAACGTTAGCAGAACTTTTTTTAATGTTACGTATAGTAACAGCCTGTTAGTCTTACATTGTTAGTGGAATGTTTGAAAAATGTTGAACAACGAATAACGTTTTTACAACCAAGCAATAACATTAGTACATTGTCTAAAACAACTGAACGTTTTGAACATCCGTAGATTTTTCAAAACAACACTTAACAAATTTGTATATGTATGTATGTACTGATTTATAAAACACATGGTATTGCTTTGAAAATATACAAATCTACATTTCTCTTTTAAATGTATTTAAATGTGTTTAATACTGTCCTGTAGCCTGCAGTGGTATGATCGGTTTCATTATGTAAAGTAAGAATGCAAGAATGTACTGGGCTTGTGTTTCAGGCTAATTCTTGCAAGGATGGTAGGAGATCACAAAACCAAAACAAATCACAGCATTCCATTTGAATGTATCTGTGGGACATCTAAGGCCGCATGATGGATGGAGTCGTAAATGTGGTTTCAGAGTGATATGTTAGCCGGTATTTTGCATTCAGTTCTATTAAAACCTTTAAAAGCGTCAAAGCTAATGAAGTGTGCTAGATACATACTGTGATGAGAGTTTGGTAGAGACAGTAGAAGCCCAGATACCAGATGTACCTTCCGTTGGTAAAGGGTGGGACAAACCACAGGTAGAAGTAAGACACCACCATAAATGGAGTGCAGCCCACCATCCTAGAGAACAAAAACAACATACAGTTGTATAATTTATGTAGCGCCATTGGTAGAGCGTAGCGCTTGCAACACCAGGGTCATGGGTTCGATTTTAAGAGAATGCACATACTGATAAAAAGGTAAAATCTTGATTTACTGTGTGTCGCTTTGGCTAACAGGCATAAATGTTATGCAAACATAACTAGCTTAACCGACTAACTTCCCAGAAGGCAAGGCATTAGGAGCCCATGGAAACTAAACACTGACTATTGTCTTGATAGATGTTTTGTGGTTCACCCGAACTCTCATTTTAGCTCTTGCACTAATCAATAAAACCTAAAAAGAGCAACTCAGGTATTTTCTTAAAGCTGCAGTGTCTATTTGATAAAGGTTTGTGCATCTGTTTGTAAACGTTACAAAAACAGGCTGGTGTTTGTCAAGATGCTTCAGCAGTGGCAGGAACAATCATCTCCACCACAGACCACAACATCATATTTTTATAACAACACGGTTGTCATAAAGAGATGAAGAAGGTATGCGGCATGCCACTGTTTTCAGGATGTAGGGTAATGTGTTGGCCATTTATAATTCATATACAAGCCTTCCATACCATTACAAGAGAGGGAGTCAACTATTAACCCTCCCAGCTAACAAAAGTAGGTTGTTAAAATGTTTCCCAAACATTTTAATTAAGTAACAGATATGTTAAAAATGTTTTTTTTAATGTTTTATGAATGTTTAAAACATCCAGTTGGCAGATGTTGTATTAACTTTATTTCTTAGTTTTTAAATTCTGTAATGTTTTTAGAGCATTTCACTAACAATTCAAGAATAACATTTTTATACATGTGATATATAATTGTTAAAAAGTGTTCTACTAACGTTACTCCAAAAACGTTTTTGATAACTTTGAGAGAACTTTAAGAGCCAACATTTTGGGAACGTTCCCTGTTAGCTGTTAGTTAGTGATTTACTTGTATACAATCAGCAACTGTCACTGAGCTTCATTGTAAAGAAGCAACATTATACAATTTAGTAGCATTTTATTTTTACCTCTGAAATTTACAAATAATTAATCAAGGCTTTCTGCTTCCATAATTTAGTTTTCATGACCCCTCCCTAAGTTTTAGTATTAGGCCAGTATCAGCACTTCTCCCATATAAGCAGCTGTTCAGTGCTGAATTCATGCCGGCCTTTGTTTTAAATCAGCCGATCTTGTGAGTTAACTCTAGAACTATGCACCCTGTTTTTATAAAGGAAACCTAACAGTGTGGCCAGATCCTTTCTCAGCAGGTTTAGCCTGGACACTGACCCCTGTGCTACACACAGCTGCTCACTAAACAACTGTGAGCACATGCAGCACAGAGAACATGGAGGAACAGAGAGTGAGAGTCCATTCTGGCACAGTCCAGAGGCCACTGCTGCAGTGTGGAGCCCCTGTGTCCACTGCTGATTGTTTAGCCACACAAAGGAGCCGCCAGACAGAGAGAGACAGAGAGAGAGCAGAGCAGAGGCGGTTAGATGGGCTGTAAGGTTCTGAATGAGGTGAGATGACCTGACATTTTTACTGTAGATGAACTGTGGGTAAGAAACCGTAGAGAGCTGCTCTACAGCAGAGCTTCTAATGATAATCAATTTAAATAAGCATTACTTGCTTGCTTAAATAATTAATTGCTTAAATAAGCAAGTAAATATGCCATAAACATATTCAGCCATTTTTCAACTACTTGATCGAGAGTTCATTGAATTTCTAGAGTTGGCACAAAATATCAATAAAAAGACAATTAAGAATATACATTTGATTATCTTTTTTTATATTATATAAAAAGATGATCTTTCAAGAAGTCTTTGGACTATTATTTTGGTGGTATTATATAATGTCTTTCTTACGTCAATGAAAGAGATTTTTAGATTAAAGCGGCTTTTAAATTTCAGAAACAACACTGAGCTTCTAACAATTTAATAGCCAGTGAAAATGGAAGGGAAAAGATGTATTGTATGTCAATTATTACGTAACCAAAAGAAATATTACAAATGTATTTTTAATGAGATTTCCATAATAAAAAAACAGCTTTAACCAGCCTGAGGTACTTTGCTGGGCTGAATTGGTTTTTACTGGTCAGACTGTCTGTAATGGTGGTTTTAGGGGGGTATTGGGCACTTGTCAACTGGTCAGGCCTGTAAACCAGCTAACCACCTTATTCAGCAGGGTTTCTGCATAATAACTGTATCACGCGGACGACATGAGTAATACAGGAATTTCCCTTTTGTAGAGGGAATGTTGTCGAATCTTGACATCTAAATGTTGTCTTTGTGTTGGCAGGGCTTTGACACAATAAACATTGAGACACACCAGAAGCCCCACATGGGCAAGGCTCAGATGTTCCGCAGTGATGCTCTGAATACAAATCTTAACCACTTCCTGCCAGACACTATGATGTCACATTGAAGTATAAAGGGAACTTCCTGTCAGACACTCAATCTTGGGTCGTCACTTCAATCCTTCGAGAAGCCCACATGGGAAGGTTTGCAATTATGGCCATTTTTGTAGGGGCTAATTGAAGTACCCATTTATTTCAGATTGTAAAAACATTTCCCTAACGTTTCCGTTATGTAACAAAAACGTTATTCTGAAAGATCTAGGGACATTAAAAATGTAATTTTTAGATTGTTGTATTAACGTTATTTAAACTTTTTTAAATTATTTACCTTTTTAAAACATTCTGCTACAAACTTATAACGTTTTTGATATACAGTACGAAATCTAAAATTAAAAAATGTTCTTATAATGTTACTGCAAGAATGTTTTTGATCACTTTAAGAGAGCGTTTGCAGAAATGTTCTGAGAACGTTCCTTGTTAGCTGGGTAGGGCTCAAATGTTAGCAACCAGTTTGTATAAATATAAAGAATTCACAAGTTTAAAAGGTTTAAAATCATTTAAAGAGAATCACTTACCACGGCATCAGTCGTCCAATCTTTGTCCATTTGCTCTTTGTGATGAAGAATCCCACAATGGGGTCAGTAACAGCCCCCCAGGCCTTACCAATGAACAGCACCATTGAAGCCTGAAATGGGTTTATCTGTTTGGAGAAGAGAAAGAGGAGAAAATGACCATCTGCAGATTCAATCTAACCCTTAGTTTGCTAAAAATAGAAGAATAGAAGCTGCAGACATCTCCAAAATATATGATCACATTTCTGACAGTTCCTTTATTCATGCTTCGCTCCTCTTTCACTTAATTAAAGAACTAATTTAGGTTCCTCATCTATGAGTGTTTAATATTCTCCATTAACATAGTGTCCTCGGGTAGTATACGCTAAATATTTGATTAGAACATGTCGAGATCTCACCTGTGCGATGTCGAGGAGATATATCTGAAGAAAGAAGGCCGTCGCACTGCCAGCCACCTGGTTTGGTGCTCCACCAATAGCAAAACATAGTTTACTACATACAGAGAGCTTCTGATCCAGATGAGTCTGAAACGAACACAAGTTCCAGGGTCAGAAAATCTGGCTTTAAACCATTTTAGAGAGATAACGTGACAAAGCCGTGTGGAACAAGATCATCCTGGGGTTTAAAAGAGAAGCTCATTTGACTGGAAGCAGTCCAAGTCAAATAAAAGTAGAAGAAATATTAGTGATATATATGTGTGTGTGTGTGTTTATATATATTTATTTATACACACACACACACACACACA
>JAZGTJ010011625.1:0-16728 GCA_036877575.1 Botia almorhae
AAATAAAGAGCCATTTGGGAGCCGTAAGAGCCGGCTCTTTTAAGGGAGCCGAGCCAAAAGAGCCGAGTCTTTGAAAAGAGCCGAACTTCCCATCACTAAGTACTACCAGTACTGGTAATATTTATTTCAAATCAAGTACACGTAAAGGTATATTTGAAAAATAAAAAACTGCATTACTAATATAGTAATATACTTTTGCAGAATAAACTACTAAACTAGTAACGCATTCATTTCATTTTCACATGAGTCATGTTTTACATTTTACATTACATTTTAAACTTGGAGTTTGCCAGGAAGATCTAAACGTAGCAGCTGCAAAAGCAGCATTTTACATACATACACTTTAACAATCTTGTGCATTAAAATGTAGAACACTGATTCTGTTATTTGTGATTCGTTATGTATTTCAAAATAGTCAGAAGAAGTGCCCATGGTACAATTTAAACCTGGTATATCGTGTTTATCTGGTTCTCTCTACACTCATTATCTGTACCCACAAATATCATTTTAAAAACCCATATCTTATCAGTTAGGGCTGGATCCATTAATCTGTTATTCCCTGTCTCCATGCTGTTCTAACATTGTCTCCTCCAAGTCCAATTAGCCAAAACACAGTTCCAATACATCACTGTATCCCACAGACTCTTCTCCTACACACTAAACTGCACAGTCTTGCAGATCAGCAGAACCTCCACCGCCTTGGCCAGGGAAAACAAAGTCAATGAGCCCTTCTGTACACAAGAGAAGTTTTGGCACAGCTAGCTAGTTGGGAAACAAAGAAAATGAATTAAAGAAAATGTATAAACAGCTCTAAAAATTGTTTGTACAGTGGATCATAAGTAACTATAAATAATAAAATAAATAAACTATCAGTTAATGGATCTTTGTGGCATATACTTTGATTCAAACAGTTAGTGTTTGTGTCTGTGAGTGGGAAATGTATTTTTTGCCAACTCAATGAAAATGTGAGTCTTAGTTGGTTTGCTGTTCTTAACTAGTTTTTGCTGGTAGTTTGTTTCCAAACCTGATCAAGCTGGTTTTGAGCTGGTTTAAGTGGGTGACAAGTGGGTTTCCCAGCTTGACCAGCTGAAAAGTACACCAGACCCTTCCAAAAACAACAAACAAACCAGACAGAGAACCAGCTAAGACCAGCAAACTAGTTTTCTGATGGTTTAAGCTAATTCTTCAGCAGGGGAGGCATCTGAAATATATTTGTGCTGTAACACCACTGCTATGATGAAGAATTAGGCAGGGAATTCCCATAGCAATACTAAAGCAGTTGTGTTCATGCTCTTTTCATATTATAGGAATAAACGCAGGATAGTAGTAAGCCAGTGGGAGGGTGAAAGAAGAGGGTTTTAAAGCAAGTAGAAGATTAATTTGAAATCTTGTTTACTCTGTTAACCTGTGCTTTAAGACTCTGCGTGTGATTTATAGGGACATTCTTGGCCTTTTCATTTTATGTTCTGTTTCCCCTCTTATTGCTTTTTGCATCCTAAACATTAAGATTTTACTCTGATCTCCCTAAGAGCACTCATTATTTCTTTTATGCAGTAGATGAATGGTTTTTAATCCTAGGGACCCTCAGCTCTACACAGTTTGTATGTCTTCCATATCTGACACTCCGTTTCATCCATGGAGCTCACAGCCAACATGCTGATTGTTAAGAACCACAACAGTAGATGAATGTAGCTGCAGTTTCAAAGAACAAACTAGCCAATAGTGTTTGCCACACTTTATCAAGTAATTTCCGATTAGGTTTAAATCAAGTGTAAATATTGTTTCTGTTCTTGCCAATAATGATCAGATCACACATAGATGTTGATTTCAGGTGTCATGTAGACCACGCTTTGGTCCATTCTTAAACTTCATTGATAATCGGTTTATAATTTAAACTTATTAACCATCACTGAAGCCATGCAAATATTAAATATAAAAATATGAAATTTAATTATCCTCAGTAGCTTTCTAATTGTCATTTTATCCACTATACTTACTAATTAATAAAACCCCTCATTCATGGGTCTATGAGGGACCCTAGTGTGGGATGAGTTACAATATTTTGTCCAGAAAAAGTATGCAACAGAGTAACAGCACCACTAATAATGAGATGACGAAAATGTGAGTGGTGCTTGCTGTGGCAAAACTCGAGCCAGAATATTTCAATCATGTTAACATTGCTAGGATTAATTAACATGATGCTAGCATGTTATATCATAAATTAGCATGATGCTATCACAATTTAGCATGATGCTAGCATGATATAGATATAGTGCAATATGGCTTATTTGTGAAGTTTTGCAGTTTTAGGGTGCTCTAAATGGTTTCTAGGGTGAGGCTAGGAAGTTGCTAGGGCAATACATAAAGCCCACTTACTTATGTCTCTACAATATTCTAATGCTGAGATATGGCTTATTCATTTCATTAAATGGGTGCTAGGGTACTGTAAATGGTTCATACAACATTCCAAATTTTACCTTATGCAGAAGATTATGCTATACTTTTACTGCTATATGACTATACAGTAAAAACAGTCACCTAACCTTGATAGGCTTTGACATGCCAGTTTAAACATTCTTTTTCCGTTTCTAGACATCTCACCTGGACAAGGTTGCTGCAACCTTGTTTAGGGAACAACAGATCCTCCCCAGCATTTGTATTGTGTTGCCTCTCAAGATACGTGGCGTACGTGACTAATTTGAAGTTAGCAGGCTATTTAATTGTCTTTTCAAGGTGCTTTCTCCACTTTCTGTACTTATGTATAATACAGACTATTCAACTGCAGACTCAGACAGTTGTATTCTTGTGGTTTTAGTCTTTTATGTTTCTTTATAACTGCAACGTGTTTTGGACATGTTTGATTCCTCAGATTGTGTAGCTTGTTGAGAAGTGCTGCTGTTTATTTACAGCACTGACTGTACTTATGATTATTGCTTGAAAAAATCAAATAAACTTACCCATACTGAAATATATAAGGGCATTCGCTAATCAACGCCCTTATAACCACCCTTACTCTAGTCCAGAGGGTTTAGCAGCAACCTAATTAAGCACACCTGTTGATTCAAGTCTTTGCAACTGCTAGAAACATCAAGGCAGATGTGGAGGATGTCTGTGAAGCTTCAAGAACATGGTTTGCAGACCCCTGCTCTAGAATTGCACAGCTAAAACCAATATAAATTTATAAAATAAAAATATCTTAGCGATGCAACAGAAACACCCTGACAACCACCCACAACCTCATAACAGAATGATTTTGAGTTTGCATTGGCAAGCTACAACAAAAGTAAGCTAATGGCTATACCAAAAAAACAACAGGTGCAACAGATGACTAACATTTTACCAAATGGGCCTCTTAACACACAACACAATTATAGCAAAAGTTCAGATGAACCAGATTAGGTTTATTTTACGCAGTGGTATTGGAAATGACTCTATTGAGCTCATTAGTTAAAAAAACAATATACCACCAAGAGTGTTGCCGTATTTAATCGTCTTTTATTTCTTTTGCTGCTAATTGTATTTGCTCAAATGAATAAACTCTTTCACAACAAAAGCTTTAGGGGTAGATCAACATCCTTTTGCGTTCATGTGGAAACGAAACAATTTCCACAATAAGGCTATTTTGTTCTTCCTGGATAATTATTTCTGTTGTGCCTTTCCTGATCTCACATACAGAGGTTCAGACTGCTAAATTTGGTTTTAATGGGACTAACAAGCTGACGGTCTTCAGGAGCTGTGATTTATATGCAACGTGTGAAGCCTGTCGTGCAGGAACAATTTACCACTTTTCTTAATCACCGGTTTCCCACTCTTTCAAAACCACAGTCAGTCATTCAGTGTACAAAAGAGGTTTACTCAGATATATTATATATATATATATATATATATACTACATAATATATACATAAAGTGCACAAGTGCAAACATGTGCAGACAGCACAAGACAGTACAAAGACTATTGGGACAGACTATGGGCTTAGAAAGTCCCAGTGCAGCGCCGACCAGTACACAGTTCTGTAAAGAAAAAGTAAACCTGGTGACAGTAACAGCTGTAAACAAATGTAAACATAGGTGTTAACAGTAAACACACACAGTTACACACAAAGTGTGTGTGTGATCCTTCAGTCCAGTTACTGGCTATTGAGGATCCTGATGGCATGGGGGAAAAAGCTATTGCACAGTCTGGTCGTGAGGGTCCGAATGCTACGGTACCGTCTGCCAGATGGTAGGACGGTAAAGTGTGTATGGGAGGGGTGTGTGGGGTCATCCACAATGCTGGTGGCTTTGTGGATGCAGCGTGAGGTGTAAATGTCTGTGCTGGAGGCCAGAGTGCTCTTCTGAAGTCAGATTTCAGAGACAGGTTGTTGGCTCTGCACCAGTTTGTTAGCCACTGCACCTCCTCTATGTATGCTGACTTGTCGTTATTGCTGATGAGACCCACCACGGTTGTGTTCTCGGTGAACTTGATGATTCGAGTTGTGCATTGCTACGCAGTCAGCAGAGTGAACAGCAATGGGCTGAGCACACAACCCTAAGGGGCTCCATTGCTCAGTGTGGTGGTGTCGGAGGTGCTGTTTCCAATCCAGACTGACTGAGGTCTCCCAGTCAGGAAGTCCAGGATCCAGTTGCAGAGGGAGGTGTTCAGGCCCAGCAGGTTTAGCTTTCCAGTCAGTTGCTGGGGAATGATTGTGTTGAATGTGGAACTGAAGTCTATGAACAGCATTCAAACATATGTGTCTTTATTGTCCAGGTGGGTGAGGGCCAGGTGGCGTCATGACCTCACATCGACCATGGTTAGACACAGCACCTGATTAAGACACACATTGCCGTGTGTCTTTGCTGGTCTCAAAATGGTTGTGGATTTTCTGAGCGTGTGTGTGCTTTGCCTTCCTGATACCCCTGTACAGTTTGGCCCTTGCTGTTGTTAGGGCCGCTCTGTTGCCTGCTCTGAAGACGGAGTCTCGGATCCTTAGTAGCACACGCATCTCTGAAGTCATCCATGATTTCTGGTTGGAGTGTGTGGTAATGGTCTTGGAGATGGTGATGTCATCAATGCACTTCATCAATGCTAACATAGCTGGTCACTGATATAGCGTATTCCTCCAAGTTAGTGAAGTCGCCGTCAGTTGCCGCTTCCCTGAACATGTGCCAGCCAGTGTGTTTAAAACAGTCCTGAATAGCAGAGATTGCTCCTGCTGGCCAGGTTTTCACCTGCTTTAGAACTGGTTTCGAGTGTCTGACTAGCGGTCTGTATGCTGGGATTCGCATAACAGAGATGTGGTCTCAGTAGTCGAGGCTCCGCACAGTACGTGCCAGGGATGTTTGTGTAAACAAGGCCCAGCACGTTCTTCCCTCTCGTTGCAAAGTCCACATACTGATGAAATTTAGGAAGCACTGACTTAAAATTTGCATGATTGAAATCTCTGGCAACAATAAACAGTCCGTCAGGTTTAAGTTCTGCAGCTCGCTAATAGCCCCATACAATTCACAGAGCGCAAAATAATGTGCACCACAAGCTATGTGCTGGCAGCTTTTGTGCTTCTTTTATTAAACCTGTGTACTTTTTGAAGAAAATGTCAGTAATGCTTGTTCAAGCGAAACCAGGGTATTGCTATGTGGTTGTTAAGAAGAAAAAGAAAAATTTCATAAAAAAGATTTTTTTTTTCCACCAGCCCTGACTTCTACCACAAATCCATAGTGTTCAGCGGGGTCTTAAGGATATCATTGCTAAAATGAAAGCAGCTGCTCTCTTTCTCATTTCATTTTTTGTTTCATAACATTACTGTGCGTAAACTTTAACCCTCCCGCTCGTGTTTTGATGAAAGCAGAGAGACCCACCTATAGACCTTCCACAAAGTAATCAGGACAGAAATAGTTGAAAGTGGAAAAAAGAGAAGGATTAAAACACCAGGTGTAAACGGCAACATGTCTGTTACATCCACTTGTGATCCAATTAACCAAAATAATAATAATATGTAAACAGTGTCACAAGAAATTTTGGATGGTTTCTGGGGGTTTGCTGTGTTATTGTTGATTGATTTGGTGGTTGCTAGGTGGATTTAGTGGCCCAAGTCAAGAGCCCATTTTTCCTTCAATAGACATCTTTGGGTTTCTTATTGCCCAGCAGGTGAAAATTAGAAGTCTTATCACTTAGGTAAGTAATAGTACACTTGGTAAACCTTCTCAACAGGCTGCTGAGTTTTAAGTATTCATATCTGTAGCACAATGGTGCAGGACAAGTTATGCACCATAGTTTAATATTCAGGGTTTTTGATTAGTACAATACCTAACCCCCTCCCAAAAAACTAATAGTGATGCAAACAGTACTCACAAAAGTAGTGTTATTGTACTGACAAACTAAATATACAGATTCATCCTTTGTGTCAGCATCTTTGAACTGTGTAGATGCAGTATACATGTGATTAATTACACATATGACGTTGAAAGTGCATATTAGAGGTGGTGTATGTGCCTGTGCCTTATTCAAACAGAAGTTTTGTAACAAAGCACTTGTGCCATCTGCTGGTCCCTTTCCTGTTCATGCAGATTTATGAAGAGATAATTTTGAAAGACTAATTTTAAGCCTTGGCTGCCAAGTATTTTTTTTAAAGTGAAAGTGACATTTGCCAGATATGGTAACTTATACCCGAAATGTGCACAAACTGTAATTGCTATAGACTAAACCTAACCAGAAACATACAGAAAATGTTTCAGTCACAATCAATCACACATTTACATTTAAAATAATTATTTTTACCAAAAAAATTAAAAATTGAGAATTAAGATGGAATTTCCTTGGAGGCAAATGTTTGCTATTTCCTGAGATAATCTTGAGAATTTGTGTGTGTTTTCATATGTGGCATGGAGACAGGGTTACAGGGATGCTGACACGGAAATGCCTGTGGTTTGGGTCCCTCTACAGTCCCTGTCTCTGTAGTGGTTCCAGGTCAAGAGAGGTAAAAGAAACATATGGGCCCTGACAGAATGAAAGAGCTGCTTGTTCAGGAATAGCTGTTCACATGTTTGCCAGCTCACAGAACTATAAAGTCGAAAGAAGAAGAAACTACAGAAGGTAGAGTAGGTAAAGGAAAAAAAAAAACTTTCACAACAGTTTCAAAAATCATGTCTATTATGGTGTGCTTGTGATCTGGGGGACCTTCAAATCCTTTTTAGTAGCTAAAAAAATATTAACATTTATGTGTCGAGTTGTTACTTCATAACTTGTCTTAGTAACCCCTTCAATGTGTAGGGTCTCAGAGATTCTTAGATGTTACATTTGAATAAATGCAATTGATTTATAGCACTGGAGTTGCTATGGTAATAGAGAATGAGAAGCATTGCTTTAATGCTTGTGAGTGTAGGGCAGTGTTTTGATTTTCTTTCATGATTATGAAAAAATGAAAAATGCATAGATTTGAGTTCAAATAAAAAACAGAGCTGCAACAGCAATTACAGGCCCACGCACTACAGCACCATTGCCACCTGGTGCTTCTCAGAAAACTATGCATGGTTGTTACAGGAAATTTAGTTGAAACAATAATAAACCTTTTACATAAATATTAAAGTGAGTTATGACAGAAACCCAACGTGACCACTAAAGGGGAAATAAACTTTATTCTTTCTCTGTGCGAATATTCCTAAATAAAAGTAGACCACCTTCAAGTACAGGATAACTGCAGTTGCCAGAGGTTTTGTTGGGTTCATTTAGAGGATGGGGGTTAACGTTACACACATTTTGAAATTCCCAGGGGATTTACTTTGAAGAATGTTAGTCATGGACTGGTAGAAATCTGCCCATACTGCACAGGACCACACCAAAGCCAAAGAAATAAAATACATTTAAGAATTTGGCAGACACTTTTATCCAAAGCAACTTACATTGTGTTATACTATAGATTGATTCTGAGTATGTGCAATCCCTGGGATTGAACCCATGACCTTGGTGTTGTTAACGCCATGCTCTAACCACTGAGCTACCGGAAAGCCTAAAATATATGGGAGAGCACTAACAGGCATGGTTCAGCAGCCCAATTTGGTATTTAAATGGATCTGAATAAGACCCCTGCTAAAACAAGAATGGCGTTGACAAAGAATATATGTCACCTGTCTCTGCGCTTGTCAGGATCAACCAATTACTGTAGTACATAATTACTATTAATAATTTTATTTCACCACACCTATTTATCGGTCGTATATTTATACATTATGTGTAACTTTGAGGAGGATTATACTAAACGAGTATACAAGAATCGAAAATATAGATGTGTAATGCCACTCACTGGAAGACAAAGCTTTCTGGGGGATCCATCGCCCCCTGGCGGCCGAAAACTTGCCTTCTCATAAGAAATAGCGATTAACCACTAGTACCTTTTGGCTTGTAAAGATCAGTCCGGGTGCACACTGTTACCAATAGTTCAGCCATGGGTACTCTACTGGCTCAAGTCCTCATATGTTTTTGGATAACTTTACCGATTTGTGTCATGGAAAAAACTAAAGAGCGGAACAGCCGACAGCGAGATGCAGCGTTTGACAAGGTGAGATAAAAAAAAGTGTAAATGTATTTTAAAGGTATGTCTGCAAAGAGAAGTCAGGGTCGCTTAGCACAGGCACCATAATAGCTCGAAACAATTTTAGTCTGTCATTTATATAAACGTTTCAGCTTAATATGAAAAAGAGTGCAAGGCTAGTGCTAGTGCCGTTATATGTTGTTGATCACGCAAACTATTTTTCTAAGAAACTCATATGTTAATCATAAATCGCATATGTGAAAACAGCCTTAACACAATGGCATCCGTGACTGTAAGCGTTATTTGAGCATGATGCTACATCGTTGGTGTCAGTATAAGTCTAACTTCAGTGCTCCAAAAGTAACTCCAACATTTTCAATACCGTGTATTGTCATCATTTTCTTTAATGTATGCTGTCTTTTATTATTTTTTTATATGTACAGCTTTGCAATAATACAACATTGTAAAAAGTGCTGTATAAATAAAATTGAATGAAATATTACTTACAGTGCTGCGTAGACTACTTGGGGATTATAATCAGTAACTGATTTTCTCTTATTCTCTTTTTATTATGCAATGTTCAGATATTTTATGGTGTAATTGCAAATTTTTTAAGTATATTATTCTCCTGTTCTAAAAAATGTTGTCTCCTTTCTAAGGGCCATTTCCATCAAAGCTGGAATGGCATTTTATGCTTAAGTTGTCAGCCACTTAGTACTTGGAGACATTTACTTTCAAAAACGGTTCACTCGACCTTGTATCAGTAACTGACGCTGCGGGTAATTGCATAAAATTACGCAGTGAAAGCGGCCAAGATCAGCTCGGCCAAAGTGGAGCCAGAAATAGAAGTCTATACCACAGAGAAGGGGTAATAAAAAGTAATATAAAATAAAAAGTTACTTACAGGTAGACAAAATCTGCATACCCAAACATGGTTACCCAACAAGAGCAGAGAATATTTTGCCTTTTCCAACTGTAGTACTGTAGCTATCAGTGATCAGCTGTAACAAACTGTGCAATAGACAGAAATGTGGCTGGAAGCTGAACGGAGCAAAGCAGGATCAACACGCCTAAGGCCTGATGGTAGAAATGGGGTCAGCACTCCCCAAAAGTGTCTAGTAAAAGGCGTATAAACACCTTGTAGAAGGCACATGTAACTGTAAACGTGTCAGGCACATGGCATGACAAAGCACTCTGTCACTCTGAAACCCTTGCAACAGCCACACATGAAGGCTCAGAAATTGGGATGCCAGATTGTGCCGTCGGTCTAAGACAGCAGGTCCCACCTCAGGGGAATTGGCCAAGGAGGCACCACCAGAAGCTCCATCAGGTCAGGAACCCAAGGCTGATTTGGCCAATTTGGGGTGATCAGGTGACTGATGCTCTCTCCTCCCTGATCTTACACATTACCAACAGAGCCCTGGGCCGCATACCGCCTTGGCAATTGATGCATGACACCACTGGCGCATTATTAGAACTTATCAGTACATGGTGATTCTCCAGACCAGGGAGAAAGGCCTTCAAAGCCAGAAAAAAACACTTTCAGTTTGAGACAGTTTATGTGTGACTCTGACCAACGACCTGATGACTCCTGACCAAAGACCTGACCTTAAAGCAAACCAAAATGGATGAACTTGTGCCAGGATCTGTTTTAGAATTGTCATTTTGAAAGATCGCTTGTGAAATGCAAGATTGATGGATCATGGGTCCAAACTTGTCCGGAGCCACAGCTCTCTTTGGCATGACAAAATAACGGCTTTAGAAGCTGCTCTATATCTCACCTCAGGGAACCACTTCTGTTGCACTTTTTGTGAGAAGGTTGTGAACCTCTTGTCTCAGAATTGTGGTGTTGCGAGATAAAACTGACATTGAGGCCATGACTTTAAAGCAGGGTGGTCTGTGTCGAAACTGAAGAGAATATGTTCTCTATATTGTTTAGCCGGGGGCCTGGGGATGCTAAGAGGTCTGATTTAACATAGATTGTGACTTCACACTGCCAACGCCGGGGCGAGGTGCGCATTGTATACAGGAGAAGGAGAAAAGAAGTTTGTTTTAAGTGTATCATTTAGAACAATTCCATTATATTCGTTGCCCACAGAAACAGAGGGGACTTAAGACAGAAGAAGGTGCTTGGGGGCTGAACCTCTGATGAGCACCCCTTCCTCCTCCAGACAAACCTGTCAGGAGCTCAGCTTGGTTGGTTGCTGGTAGAGCAAGATTCAAGCCCAGGGAGGAATGACACGTGTGCTGTGACAGCCCTTTGCCCGGGGGAATCTGCGGATAACCACTGGCTTCCATCCCATTCACCTGCCTGAAAATAGAAGGGCCTGAGGTGTAGACGCATTCCGATTGGGGCACAGACCACATCTTCATGACTTCTTTGTGAATGTTGGAAAAGAATGGCATCATTAGTGACCTGATTAAAGGTACCATAAATCCAGTTAGCTTGTCGCTCTTCAGGAGAGCACCTTCCGAGGTTGAGATTCTGGACTGCCATGGAAAAGAGCCTAGCAGGCTCGTACTGAATGGCAGCATGATTCTTTAGTTCGGTGTCCTCAGACTCTTACTAGTCTTTATCAGATGCTGCAGGAGGCATTAAGACCTTTTCATATTTGACGCAGAAGATAATAGAGGCATACTGGCAGCAGTGGGCTGCTGCCCTCAGAGAAACCTTTGAAAATGTCGGCTCGGTCTACGTGAACTCACTGTCATCATTGAGAAACCCCAAAATAGCTTTACTAACTGAATGCAAACCCAAGAGTTCTGACAAATACTAAGTCAAATTTTATTGTGTAGGATTATACATGTTTCTGTATTATTCTTTAAAAGATTATTTTATTGTTTTTTTTACTTTTATTTTTTCCATTTTTCAAAAATGTTCCACATTTTCCATAGTTTTTGCATACCTTTTTGTGTAAGTGCAAAGAATAAAGTTGTTCTAATTGATTATTCATGTTTTTGTCATCAGTACAACACATGCCTGCAGGGCACACCTGGGGTACAGGGCAGGGATGGTAATCCGGGAGTAAATGGCATTCCAGGCACACCAGGAATCCCTGGGAGAGACGGACTTAAGGGAGAAAAAGGAGAGTGTGTGACTGAGAGGTTTGAGGATCCCTGGAAACCCAACTTCAAACAGTGTGCTTGGAACTCTCTAAACTATGGTATTGATCTTGGCAAAATAGCTGTGAGTATTACATCATGTAAACAGTCTTTAGTTTGCTCGTTGGTAAATAATAATGACAACATTTTCTTTTTTGGGTGCACTCACCTTGTAAATATAAACACAGCTAGGCTATGTTAAATCATATTTATTCATTCATTCATTAATTGATCCTGATTTGTGGTTTTTAGGATTGCACATTCACTAAGCAGCGTTCAGACAGTGCTCTGCGTGTGCTGTTCAGCGGCTCTCTCAGACTCAAGTGTAAGACAGCCTGCTGTCAGCGCTGGTACTTTACGTTCAATGGAGCAGAATGCACAGGACCCTTACCCATAGAGTCCATCATATACCTGGACCAGGGCAGCCCTGAGCTCAATTCCACTATAAACATCCACAGGACATCCACAGGTACCACTTAAAAACTCTACTCATCTATACAGACTTTACAAGTCAAGTATAGTCAGTGAGCTTATTAAAAATAACATGAGCCTATTTAGTCAAATGTTCATCTAACATATTAAGGACATTAAAAAATGGTAACATGTTACTCTGAAAATCTGTATTATGTCAGACGTTCACAACACAAAACTGTAATCATTATCATTGATCTTAGATTCTTTTTTAACAATAAAACTTGCTTATGGCTGCATGTATGTATTACACACACTGCAATTAAGTATAGTTATGTATATATTTGAGACTGTGATTGACAAAATATAGTGTACAGCACAAAACAGGCTCCCAACAGGGAGATAAATTATTGTTATTAAACTATTTATACCAGTTATGGTTAGGATTCAAAAATACATTCCTCTTTCAAAAATGCATATATTTTGAATTAATTTAAATGTTATAGACTTTTAACTAGATTGGCAAAATGTCATGCTTATTATCTCTGTTTAAAAATAACTTTTCTTTATAATACTTTCCTATAATCATAATTGTAGAGCCTACTTAAGATTTTTTTACCCAAAGAAAGCAGGGATTTATGCAGCCACAGATTATATCTTTTTCCGTTGGATTTGTTTGAGTCTTCCTTTGTGTGGGTAAATGCAGTTTTGCAATTTCCATAACATCTATGCTGCAATTACAGAGAGACCAGAAGAATCTCAAAACCCAGTGTGGTTTCTCACATCCCAGTATTCTTCACTTCACGCCATAGAGCTTAACAACACAAGATACACCAACACACTCACTTACCTCAGATATGTTCAGATATCACTCATATCTATTTGCCAACTGTGTTATAGTCAGTATTTGAAAGGACTGATATCTATAAAGAATAAGATTGTTTTAGGAAAATGCTCCTTATATTAACATATCTAATAGCGAGTTGCTTTTGTTTGTGTTGTGCCCCCCAGTGGAGGGACTCTGCGAGGGGATCCAGGCTGGTCTGGTGGATGTTGGTATATGGGTGGGCACGTGTGCAGACTACCCTCGTGGTGATGCATCTACAGGATGGAATTCTGTTTCCAGGGTGATAATTGAAGAGCTTCCAAAATGAGCATTTTCCACCACTGATGTCATGACAGTACAAGGACTTCCTTGTAGAAATGTTAAAGAAATAACAGCTTGTAATGTTTCTTTTTTTATGTATAACTTTAGTGTAGATCAGTTACAAAAAGTACAGACCTTTACAAAAAAATACAGCAATAGAGCCATGTTTTTTAACACTACCATGCACTACCCATACATTCAAGTACTGTAAATACCATGGTACATAAATACATTAATCAAACATACCATGGTATTACAAGCCTATATAATCACTGTTATCATGGTACTTCGGGTTTGTATGAGTAACATGATCCTGAGTTTGATAGTAAAAGCAAGGTGATAATTAACTGTTTTTACTTTTGTGCTTGGATGACCAGAAAATAAATTTGTATACATTGTCTTTTTTATTAATGTAATAACACATACTGTACACCTATGTCTGTTCGGTTATCCCATATTTTCTTAAAACCTTCCTGATCATTTTTAGTATCCAGTTATGCCTCACATTTATGTTGAACTCCTTAATGTTGTATAAAAATAAAACCATTTAAATATATTCGAATGCCAAATGTTAATGAAATTAGTCTACACCACAGGCTTGTTGAATGGTTTCATATGCTGATGAGTAAAGCAATATGTCTGAAAGTACCACATCATAAAAGAGGGTGTAGATGGAAAATGGTGGGAAGTGAAGTGTGTGTAGCATGAGTAAGGGTTGGAATGTCTGGTGTGGTGTTTAAGTGGATCTGCAGATACTGTGCTGAGTCTTCAATATTACATGCTAAGAAATAAGATTATACAGTTTGTGCATTATGATATAGGGACCCAAAGAGTATTCAGACCCTTAAAAATTTAATGTTATTGCAAAATAACAAAATCTTAAAATAGTTGTCATTATTATAAAGATTTACTTTAAGCATAATATTTAACAAAAGCTGGTAAAGATCACAAATATAAAACAATGCACACACTGTTCAAAATTTCTATTTTACACTTATTTTTCTGGTTGTTAAATGTAAGTGAAACGTTCAGTGCGATGAACTTCACCTGTTGTGCTGGGAGAAACTGACCTCACGCCAACCAAAAAGTTCTGAGAAATGCATAATCTGATTGCAGATGCCACTTTATCTGATTCTTTGTTTCTAATGCAATGCAAGTGTAGATTAATTCTAAATACTTTTTGGGGCCATCATACATTTTTTTAAATCATAATTTGTACAGTTCAAAAATAAGACCAGGCTCCTATCTGTAACATATTCTTTTATTAGATGTGTAAAAATGGCTTATACATATATATAACGTGTGCGCTACTGACAATAGCAATGGCCTCTCTGTTACTTAACACAGTTCTTTTTACATTCATTCTAGTTTAAATGTTGCTTTAGTTCTGATGTCATCCAAAAACATCTGGTTAAAATCCGCCTGTCCTCCAATAAGGTATCAGTTTCCTAGAGGTCTGTGTGCTATTATTTCCCTGAGCATGCCCAGTGAGTTTCGTTCTGGGCGCAACAGCCAGTGAAGATTTGCTTAGTGACTAAAGGTAAATGGGTTCATTCCCTCACAAAGCTTAAGTCCTCAAATACAGGAACAGTGGTGAAAATACTGTAAAAATAGACTAACATCAAGTTGTTTGGTAATTAATGTGTTTGGTTGCGTTGTCAAAAGATGGCTTGAATCCATTTTTTCATGATCCAATCTAGCTGATGGTTTTTGTATGAAACACTCTGATATGTGAGTTTCACTCTGATATTCACAAATCTGAGAGATAATACGACACTCCATAATATTGTAAGATTACACCTTAGTATGGCTCATTAAAAACTCAATCCTAAACTCAACCCTAAACTCAAACATCAACAATATAACGAATCTTTAACCACAATCTCATATGTGTGCATTTTCTTTTCATTTAATGCACACACAAAATTCTATATCTGTCTACACGTGGAGTTTAGAGTTAAACAGGAAATGTTTCATATTCCTGCTTTTCTCCAACACATATTCATAGTCTTGCCATGTTTTGCATTGGTCCATCATTACATTGGTGTGTCCTGTATGTTTAGTGGTACTCTCCCAAGAGCAACCGAGACACATTTTCAAAGACCAGGAAGGTGATGCAGCACGCGGGAATGACTCGCACCAAGTTGGGGATCATCCCTTTGTAAAACCCCTCGATTCCCTCATTGCTATAGAGAAGCACAAACAAAACAAATTGGTGTGAAGTGTAAACAGATGATGCGAAATATTCCTTTTCTGACAAATCTATTTGATTTGTTTCGAACAAATACTTACATCACTTTTAAGGAAGCTTTTTTCAAAATGTAGTTTGCCAAGCCACAAAATATAAATTTAAATTGAAAGCAGATAAAGAGTCAAGCTACTCTTACAAAAAAGAAGTTACACTATAAGCTACTAATAAAAATTGGTAACTACATTGATGTTTTTTAATAAGACATACTAATAAATTATATTAAGGTACACTGAACACAGCAATGATTTTGTTTAAAAAAAACAGTAACTTCAGCAGGGATTCAGGCAAACTAGTGAATCATTTTTTAAACAAGTTCATTATTTAAATTGTCTGAATTGATTCACTAAAGTAAATGAGATGTAATGTGCACGATACGCTACTACACTAATGTTACTAAATGCCAAACTAAAATTCTCTCGCCCTCATACAATCCCAAATGTGGTATTTTTGTTCAACTAAACACAAAGATTTTAAAAGCTATTATCAAAGTAATTCATACAATTCCTGTGGATTTATAAATGGCTAATAAATCAAAATAATAGGTTTGTGTGAAATAATCTGATATTGCTGACCTCAAAATTAAAAACAAAAAATATTTGACAATATATTCACGTTGACAAAATCAAGTCTCGAAGGTTCTTGTGCGTTTCATGTGTGAAAGTGACATTATTCCCCTGCAGCTGTATGGACCTACAGAGATGTTAAACGTTTAAAATAAAAATCTTTGTGTTAAGCTAAAGGGGGTAGTTGTATTCATCTAGGATCACACTATTTATTAAAGTTAGTAGAGCTGATATTTTAATTACTGTACACTGCAGTATATGTATTATTGTTTAACAGAATAATCAACACAGAGACATTATGGCTTGTACAGAGGGTCAAGTGTACGTCTTTCTAAATACTTTTTAAATAATTTTTCACGTCAGCATCTACCTCCATGTTCTCCTGATCACATCCACAATTCCACTGTAGTTGTTGTGCTGGTCCTGCAGGCGAGCACGCACCACCTGGTACGGGTAGGTTACTGCTACTGCAAATATTTTGGAGATGGCTGCTATGGTGATATACTCTAATGGAGACTTAAGCAGAGAGAGACAGGAAGGAGAAACTGACTTGTGTCGATAAAACAAAGATTAGTATTGGTTTTAATACACACACATGTGTGTAAAGTTTGTTTGTTTCAGCTAAACTGAGCACTGAGAGAGAACTACTCTGTAAATTTGCCAGTTTTCCAGGTCAGTGGCATAAAATCTTTGAAGAACACTTTACAGTTACAGTAACAGAAGAAGTTAATAGAAAGTACATAGAAT
>JAZGTJ010011626.1:0-16727 GCA_036877575.1 Botia almorhae
CCCCTAAAAACCTGCCTTCAACATCTCCAGTAACCCCTGACAGTCAACTGCAGCAACTCACCCCCTTTGGACTCAAAGTTGGGGATCCCGTGCATTATGACGTGATGGAGAAACAGAGGTTTGTTGTTGATTTTGATGTGTCCGGAGAGCAGGCCGCTGAAATACTGCACATACCTACAGCCAAATACATCATCATCAGAAACAAGAGAACAAATCGAGATGCACCAAACACAAAGAGTTCAAACTACTGCCCATTTCAAAACGCAAGATGTTTGCGTGACTGCACGTTACATAATATACAACATAAAAGCATAAACAGTGTTCTATCTAGGGTCATGAGACGGTTTCATCTGCTGCTGGGGACCGTTTTGTGTGCTTCCAAACTCAGATGCTGGCTCCTATAAACAGGAAAAGCTGTTTTCATCTTGAATGTTACAGGCCACGTCCCTGGAGATGAACAGTGACCAGAGCTTCTACATCTTCCTGTCTTTCCCATGAAGTTTTAAGGGTTCCTAAACTCCAGGGCCTCTCCATTCCGGAAGACTGGACTGGCAAAAACCACGAGCCCTGAGTTCTTTTAGGGTAAGATGGTTCTCCTTTACCGTTTTCCATGAAGAAGGCCATTACTGCAGCGAGCAGAACTATGTGAAAGTGACACCATCAGAGCCACTTAAGTGCCAGTCCCTCCTTATACTGATGGAAATCTTGATTCTGTGAAAGCAGAAAATCCCTGACCAAGCGTTCCCTTATGAACGTTATAGTGTTGTGTGAGAGTTTGTGTAGAGGTGTGTACTCCTGCACAAAGCACACATACATGTTCATCAGTGCAGTTTTTAGATGTTGAATTAACGTTATTGCTTGGTTCTGAGAAACGTTCAGAGAAAGTCCCATTCGCAGGGCAGTAATGTTGTACATGCCTCTTGTCACAAATGCACTGTCTAATTATAATGACACACAAGTGTGAGACCTCAAATAATTCTACAGAGAAGATTCATGACTACACATCTTCATCCAGTCCTCCACCCACGGTGTGCGACCGTGTGTGACGGTTTGTGACTTTGATGGATTTGCGTGTTTGAAACACAGAATAAGCTCCAATTTTGTGCAAACCATTCTAGGTATGCAGAGATGAGAGGGTTCATTTAAACATTCAGTCCAATACGAAACAATATTTACTTCAAATGCTAATATTTCACCAAATAAAATAAAAAAACCCAAGAGTCTGCACTGTAGACCAATAAATGTGTGCTATATTTGAAGTGAAAAAAATGAAGTAATAAACTGTTATGAACATCACAGTTTAATGTTTTTATATCCTCGTTATGCAGCGTTGATGTTGATCATAGTTTGGAGTCACCACAGATGACTTTTAATGGACATTTTGCACTGCCACGAGACAGGAAAGCTTCTAGTTAGAACCACCTGACCCAAATTATCTAGCATATCTAGTTTGCATGTTTTGGGTGATGTTATCAGATGGTAAAACTCATAAATGTGAACAACGGCTGTAACTGAACATAAACAATGAGGGTCAAACTCATAAAACACACAGATAAGAGGTCAGTAGTGAGCACACAGGAAACAGAGCGCTACTGACCTTCTCTGGGAGGGTTGACCTACAGGAAGTACTTTATCTTCATAAAACCTCTTCATGGCAAACCTGTCCAGCGCCTGATCTGCACTGCATACCAAAACAAACACGGTTTACTTCAGAGGAAATGCTGATTCTTTTAAATGCAGAGATAAACATGTCCTACATACAGCTATCAAATACAGAATTAAACATATTTAAACATATTTAAACAGAATTAAAACGCTTCACAGAAATTAATTTCTTTCATTCTCAGTAAAGTAAGTTCACCTAAAAATAAGTTTTAGATGTAATACAATAATGAATTTATTTTTGCCGTACTGTTTCTTTAAATGCAATCAAGTGTATAGCATTCTTCAAATTACTGCGTCCTGCCTCCAGACCACAAAAACAGCCTGAACACTGTGTTTACATCAGGGATGAATTTCATCAGCACATAATTCAGGTTTTAAGACAAATCCCTCTTTGTAAAGTGATGCGATTTGGCAGTTGTTTTTCCCGCCCTGCCCCTGCTTATGTGTTATTCAATGCATGTGTTCAGTCTTGTGATGTGGGATTCGGCTCTTTTTCTTATAAGTGCTCAAAGAAGCACCTTAAATTCAATAAATGAACAGTCTGCAGGTCTTACCTTGCTGATATGTTGCTGTAATGCATGTATGCAGCCACTACTACCCCCGTTCTGCCCCGGTTTCCCTGCACAAAGAGAACCAGCAAACAAACATGTACGTCTTGTGGAATGGTAATTGGCAGTTTTAGTTATTAACAAATGTTTCTTTGTTCTCAATATCAGTTTTCATCCTGTTTTATCCTTTTATTCTGTCCCATACAATACAAAAGCCAGTTCATGATGACATCATCCTCTAGGAAGTGACATCATTTTGGTGTAAACACATCATTAAGTATTCGTAGTGGATTTAATGCATTTGATGAGATTGATCAGGTTAAGATGAGTTAAAGTGTCTGATCTTGACTTGAGCACATTTCTGAAAGTCTGGTGGTAAATTTTTCAAAAATTCTTAAATGTCAACACAAGCAAATTCAGTCCATACTTTAAAGGAACCACACGGCAAGAGTGACCCAAATCTGATGTTACAGAATGTCAGAACAACCTCACATTTTTGGTTTTGTTCATTTTTTACACACTTTCTCACATACTGAATGTTTGAACTTTCCACCATCTCCCCATGTTTCCATTGTTACAAAGAACAACACACAGCAACACAGGTTGCCATAACAATGCCGTGTTTATGTGTTTCAGTTAAAGAGCAGTGATCTTAAAACATTTTTGGCCCTTTATAATCCCAGATCCCGACCTCTCTGGGCTTCTCTCTTGGCCGAGAAACAATGCTTAAGGCATTTGATGGACAAAAATGCGCAAGATGCATCTTGAGGGTGTGTAAAGATGCACGTCAGTCTGAAATCAAGTGGGAGTAAAGCGCATTCGATTACTGGATCTGCCTCTTTGAAACTGTCACTGGCCAGTAGCTTGTAAGCCCATCAGAACCAGCATGAGATCAACTTATGACCCAATAGGAACCACTTGCTTAGAAGAAGCCCACAACCTCCACCGGAAGGCTGCTTTCTGATGTTTCTGTTTATAAAGGATCTGAACGATACTGCTGTCCACAAAACCAGCGAGATGTATTGTGTGCCTTGTCATCGTTCTTGTGTTTGTAAGTTGTAACCAGCAATGAGACCTCACCAGATCAGAGGGTGATAAAAGGCGATATTTAAATGCATTGTTTAAGAACACAGCTGCGTGAGAACCTCAAGACAGGGTCACTTGAAGGGCTTCAAAACAACAGAAAATAACTCTAAAAGTACATTTGTAATGTTTACTGGCTGCTGCTGATGAAAGCGTCTCCACAATTGCTTCATAATTCAGACTGTCCTGACCCCAGTAAACTTTAACACACATTTACAGTGACCCCAAAAAGCATCTGGACTTTTCTGAACCCTGATTGTTTCTCCTATATTTCTTTCCATATAAGAGAAACATATTCATACATTTTTAGGAGTGGTTAAGGTGCCCAGATAGTTTTTCGGGCAGCATAGCGAGTGGCCCCCTCATCGCCTGGGTTTATTAAGAGCTGCCTGAGAACGCCACCTACTGACAAATCACTACAAACACTATTTACTGTAATTAATTACTGTAGCTTACTGTATTCACTGTAACTAATGTGTGGGATGTTTAGTTTACACATCAGATTATAGCTCTGTCTTAAAACTGAGCTGCCTGGTGCGCTATGGAACTACAGAAGCCTAGTTTTTCCTCATGAGGGATAAAGTGCTCTCTTAGAAAACAGCAATGATACAGCTGCTGTATCTTTTAAGACAGACTGTGCGTAAGATGCTAGTTACACAGGCAGGTCACTAAGGTTTGAAACAGAGCCCATCTACACAAACAGATGTTGAAACACTACCTTGTTGTGTAAGACCACCACATTGTGGCTGTCTGCATTCATCCATGTGTCCATGGCTTTGCAGATGCTGCAGATCTTATCCAGAGCTGGAGCATGATGGTCCGGCCAGCCAAAATCCAGCACCTCACGCACACAAATACACGAGAGCATGATCAAGACCAATTCTCTCCATCAGATTACATTAACATTTAAAGTATTGTGAAAACTACTCACTTTGGGATTCAGATTGGAGATATCATATCGCTTTTCACTGAGGTTGAAGAGCTGTAAAAATGTTATAAAATGTTTCTTAAAATACAAAATTTTTTGAATTTTGATAACTACAAAGCTGTTGAGTTCTGAGGTCTTACCAAGTAGTTTTCTCCATGTTTGGAGCGTAGCATGGTGGCTACCTCTTTTATGTTAGCGCTGTAGCTCTGTTCTTCTACTGAACTTGGGAAGGTCACAGATATGATGCGTTCTGTGATGTAGACCAGGTCCACCTCATAGTTCTCCTCCATGGCCTGGATTAAACTCAAACTTCTGCAAAAACCAGAAGAAAAGGATTAGAGGACATCAACGATGCAGCCATGACGCATCATCAACTCAGTTTGGTCCTTGGCAATATTTCTTTTGAGGAGATCTCTGTGTGCAACAGAGGCTTGTCATTTTGTTTAGCAATTCCTAAACATTCAAATCAAGCACAGTCTTGTGTCTCACAGAATGACATCAATAAATGTTTTTCAGTGTTTTTCAGCTTAAATATGTCAGCGCCGATGAAACTCTTATCTGATGTTCCGTTTGGCTTGAATACAGAATGGTGCGGAAAGACTGATCTTGGAGATAAACATACAAGATATGAAAGTATCCCGCATTCCCTGCGCGCAGCAGGGCAGACCAAAGAAAACTATTTGGTCACTGGTGAGGAGCAAGACTGCCAAAGATGTGACCACAATCCCTCCCCCTTCTCTGACCTCACTTTCTCCTCAGGTCTGGCTTTCGGGGCAATCAGATAAAAACAGGACATCTTTTAATCCAAGGCTCTGTTCCAAAACCTAGTGAGCTGTATACAAATCAATATGGAGGCAGAGCAAGAGATAGGTCAATAATACTGAAAGGAACTGACAAAAACAACTGAATAAAAATGTGTTACTGTGTATGCAAATACTTGTGTATGCTATATGCTAACAACAGATGGTGGTTTTTGGAAAGGTACCTCTGTTGGTGAGGACGGTTTTTGTCCCTGTCAAGCAGTAACCCCAAACTCTCTGTGGCTGATTTGAACTAAAATATGGTTTCTGTGTAATGCATTTTGAACAAGCACATCCAACAACCTCATGACTGTGAATGGTACATTACATATAAACATTGTAATCACACCACAGTAACTGGGAAAAACACCCAACACTGCACAACCCTTAAGAGATTTCTGACTAATCTGGGTTTGTGGATCTTTTAAATATCCTCCTCTTTCCCTGTGAGATCAGATTTAATGTCAAGAATCGCTTCTTGTCCTTTACAAAGCATAATTCAATGTTTGTGTATCCATTCTTGTTTGAATATTAGATTTCCTGCAAAGCATTCACATATTCCACATCTGCTAATGAAGAATATTCCACATCTGCTAATGAAGAATAGGAAACGAGGAACGCTCTTCTTCTGGCAGAAAAGCAAGAGGATTTCATCTGTCTGAACAGATAGCTGCCCAAAATACAGGGCAAACCAAACAGCTGTCCCAGTATGGGAGCTGATACATACAAAGATGTTTCTGAGCCCGGCGGGACCGCACTTAGCAGCTAAGAGACACAAGACCAACAGAACCGATCAGATTTAAATGTTTTGACTGTATTTCTGAAACACAACATCCTTTAGAGGAAAACTTTATTATTTTAATAAAGGCTTCAACTGCTCATTTCATCAAAGTTCTCTGTGTTATAAACTTATTATTTGTTTAGGAAAGTCTTATCTTTTGGTTTGCATCCATTAAAACCCAAATATAAAAAGTCAAATGATTATTTGTTCAGCTGTGAGATTCCACATGCGTCTGTGTTGCGTTGCTAAACTTCCTGTATAAACCTCTAAACTTCTATTAAATCCAATTCATTGGTGAAATATAAACAGTTCTACATTTATTTGAACAGCAAAATGAACAAACAGACTTAAAAGTAGAAGTCATTTTCTTTTAAAAATCAGGTCAAATTTATTGGAAATTTCACACTGGTTTTGCTTAGAAATTAATTTGTAAATAGGGTAACCATGATTCCCCACGAGTGGGCGGGGCTTCTCTTGGCATCTGTTGCAAATGATCCTTCAAGACAAGCGGGCTGTTGGTTATGTAATACATGTGAGAGAGAACCATTACTAGGACATAACTGATCCCTGCGAGTTATTATTAACTGTGTGTTTTTAACTTTATTGAAGCTTCCGTCATATTTTGAATTAGTTTTTTATTTTTCATTGTAATTTAAATGTAAAAAAATCTTATTTAAATAAAAAAAGCTATCTAGTTAAGTGCCTTTGTCATTTTATTGTTTACTTACAGTATTTTTAATATCCAAATATAGGATTAATTTTTATTTCAGTTTTAGTTTAGTGCCCCGGGGGATAATAAAGATGTTTTTTCCTTTTCTAAAAGTCTCAGCAGTAATAAACTGCAATGAGGAACGTGGGGGTGATCCAAGCAGACCGACAGCAGGTTAAATGACACTGGATTTAGGAATACAGTGAGTACAGACAGCAGCTCAACAGCACATAACATGAGACAGAAATGAACAGATGTTCTGATCAAGAGTCTTTACCTGGATGGCCTGCGTCGAGACTCCATGCTCTTGGAGGATTTGCTTGAGCCCTAAGACACAAGACAATTCCAGTAAGGATCATGAACATCCAGTTGCGCTTAGCCAGTGTATGAAGAAGACTACCTGTTCAGTCAGGAGTGCTTAAAACATGTTTAAAAATAGGGGTATCACAATATACCGGTATTGACAATAACTGTGATGTTAATAATCATGATTATTGATATTTTGTTAATACTTAACGTATGATAACACACATGATCCACTCAACATTTTGCCTGATGATTTACAACATTAACAATCTTTCTCTCTGTCTCGCTACACTCGTGATCCTGAGCTGTGATCCTTTGACCCCATTTTTTTATTATATTAATTAAAATGAAACCAAAATAAAAAAATGACCAAAATTAAAGAATTTAAAGATGAACTGATAACATTATTGTTTGTTATTATTTTTATTAAAACAGATACCAGAAAATAAATAGTTATTCTTTATATTCTTTTGGCCACGATAACCAGGTAGTAAAAATCTAAAATAAATAAAATAATATTGTCATAACTTGCACAATTGTGTCAACACATTTCACATGTGCGTTCACCAACGCCAAACTGTTTCTTACACTTGATCCAAGTTCTCACAGACGTTGGAGAATTCTGGATAGGTGGTTTACATTCAAAATCTAAATGACACACTGCCACACGACAGTCGAGACTAAAACAGAGCAATGCTTACTAAGAAAACCCAGAACCCAGCATCTAATTACACACAGTGCTGGGCCTGCTCCTGGTCTGCCATATGTAGCCATCTGAGAACACTATAAAACAACTTCAAGAAAATGATGGGAAAAATCTGAACCGACTAAAGCTCTTAAGATTTTAATGCATCTTAACAGAAAAATTTATAATTAAACGTAAACAAATAAAAATAAAAGTAAAACTTTAATATTTTAGAGCAGTACATAACTTTAACATTAATATTCACAAAATTGCATTAACACCCATATAAATGTAGTAAATATAAATGACCTTTTATGTTTCCTAAATATTTATAAGGTGAAATATGTCATTTGTAAACAAAACAGTAACTCGCGTCATTCGCTGGAACCGTTGTTGTATGTTTGGCTGGGCGAGATGCTCAAACAAACACAGTTATGTTTTGAAAGTGCCACTGAGACACAATGTTTGCAACTTTTAGCTTAAACAACCTCACTATCCTCTGACAAACTAAGTTGGGATAGGATAAAACATTTTAACATTCTCCACAAATTCATCTTTTCTGTTTATACCTTACAAGAATCCAGTAAAACCCACTGCAACAATGTTTGTCTGTCCAGTTCTTTAGGACCAATCCAGCTTCAAATGAACAGATTGTAAATAACATTATCGCGTTTTGTGGCACTTTTGTGTATGTAGATTGTTGATCCAAGCCATTATGAACAGAAAACATGAGGAAACTCACAATAAAGCCTTAAAACTGAAGGAGTGAGAACTCGCCCATTCGCTCATGTACAGCCAGAGAGAAGCATTACGACACTCTAGAGCAACACACACTGGCATTAGAGACCCTCTCTCCATCCTCAGAGCCCAAGCTTCCATCTCCTGCCACACTATGCCTGGCTCCAAAAACATTCCGTTAATCAGACGATAATTGCGACCCCCAGAAGGACAGCCAAGTAGGGGCGGGTGGGGGATGGAGGGGTCTCAGGCAAACTTGATCAAAACCAGCTGTAAAACACAGCCCGACAAATACACCACCACACAAAGACGTGCAATCTGAGATGGACCAAAAGGGAGCAAAGATTGAAATTCCACAGAATTCCAGAGGCCTACCTTGAACAGGTAACCTGTACTCCACCTCCAGGCATCGCGCAAAGAAGACAGGCGCCTCCGCAGAGAGCCACTGGGATTCATGGTTGGGAAGTAATGCACGTCTTTTCCTCGTATTCCCCTTTTCCCAAACCGTGCCCCACGCTCCCGGCTCTATTTTGGTTGTGTGCCGCGTTAAGGATGCCACATGCCTGGCGTCAAACTCCAGCAGACCGCAGCTTGATTTCTTCCACTCAGAAAGTTTCTTTTTCTCGTTTTGTTCTTCCCTCCCGCCTTCCCAACCTCGCCTCCCTCCTTGACCCCTCCCTCTTCTCAGAGATTCTCCCCCTCCCTCTTTCCCATGCAGTGTGTGTGTTGCTGCCACCCGCGTTTGTTTGGATCTTCGGTCTGCCCTTTGCTCTCTCTCTCTCTCTCTCTCTCTCTCTCTCTCTCTGGGTCACACATACAGCAGCTGATCATTCTGAACTTCTCAAACCACTCAACAATTTCAACTTTTCACAGTTGTGTCTTCCCCAGTAAACCATGACCCACAATCTCCTCCTTCCTCATGCATACAAACTTAAACCACATTTAAATGGCTGCATTGTGTAACAGGGTCATAACATAATCACTCACAAAAAATTCTCTCGAGTCCACTTATAACGTTTCTTTTGCACCAAAAATAGCCACAGTTCTGACCATTTTCCACCCTCTCTCTGACCTTTACTCTTAACACACATGCTTGCTGCTGTGCCTTTACGATTTTTATATAAATACAGTATATATACTACAACCTTTATATGACTTGTTAGGGTGGAACAACTTTTAAATCACCCATTTACATTTATGTATTTGACAGACACTCTTATCCAAAGTGATTTACAGTGCATTCAAAATACACATTTTTATCAGCATGTGTTTCCTGAGAATCGAACCCACAACCTTTGTGCTGCCAACACAATGCTCTGCCAGTTGAGCGACAGGAACACCCATTAGGTAAATGATGTGTTACTGTGGGGAATAAATGGGAAGAAAGATTTGAGTTCTAAAATTAGTTCTAAGTATGTTTTTATTTTACAATGAACTCTTCAACATTCAGGGAAAAGTGTCCTCCTCATGATCAGACCCCGAAACCAGAGGCGATAATACATGAAATCCAACGACTGCAGTCTGACCAAAGACATGTTTACAGTATGAGTGAATCAGTCACTGCTTAAGTGGGAGAAATATGGTCTAAAACCCACAGTTAGGGAAAGACAAATACTTCATCAGGCTAAATTTAAAAGAGGACATTGAACTTAGCAGAGAAAAGCATGACACAGGAAGTCATATGACAAACTGATCTCGAGATTCAGTGCGCTTGCTATCGCAAATCAAAGACGTCACCATAACCACCCCCAACCACAAACAAATGACAGTGAGAGACCCTGGAGGTGAGGGAGGTGCATATTTCCCATGATGCCTCAGACTTGAGCCACAGGGATTTCATTATGGACACACAGGGTAATATAAAACATGGACATTGTTTTGCACAACCCAACACAGCTGCACACACACACTGTGCTAGCACACACACTCATCTTTTAGTAAGTAAATATATTCCTGGTTATTTACAGAGATGCATGACATCAAGAAAAAAACACGTTCAAGATATCCAGTCAGTCGGACCTGAAAGATACCAGGATAAAAGAGCACAAGAATCTTGCCGTAATCAGTCTGAAATAATTACATCCACAGTTGGACCTCAACTACAAGCTACATCCCACTAAACTCGACAAGTTTGTCTGTCAAATTTGTCATGTTTATCTGCATAAACCAGACGTTCCAGCTGACTTTAGCATGGAAAGAATTTTACAGTGGTTTTAACCTACATGCAAACATGCCAAAATGAATGGAATTAGTTTTGATGGCATTTTTACGTCTCTGATTTTATGTGGAACAGCACTAAACATTCAAAGAGGATTAACAGAAAAGAACCCAAACAAAACTTGCTTTATCACGCACACACACCCCATCCACACATCTGCACATCTGGTTAATTTATCTGTTGATCAGTTAAAATGCAGATCCCGACAGCAGCACTAGAAAGAGTTAGAACTGATTCTGAGCTGAAATGTTCTGATACACCTCACAGAACAGCTGTCTCTGAGTTCAAGTGGAATGCACAGATGCCCAATTTGTAATATGACACTTCCTTCCTCAAGCTAAACATGAGGAAGCTCATTCTAGAGTTTATCATATAGTGTTATTTAGAGAGATCCAGAGGAAAACCGTTGCATTATACAAGCTGCACAGGTGATGCGTTTCAGCCATGATCATCAAACTTTTGTTTGGCAAAATTGTTCCAAATTCCCACACACACATAATCCACACTGAATCTGCATGAACAGAATGGAACATGAACATTTTTCTGAAAATGCAAAGGGTACGAATTTACCATCCAGCGAACAATATTAGTTTGTAAGAACGTTTTCCTAACATTTCCATTGTGTAACAAAAACGTTATTTTGAAAGTTCTAGGAAAGTTCAAAATGTCCAATGTTTTTAGACATTGTATTAACGTTATTGCTTGGTTTTAGGAATGTTACTCAACTGTTTAAATTCTGTAGCATTTTTAAATGCTCCACTAACAACTAAGAAAACATTTTTGTTAACTTTGAGAGAACCTTAAGAGAATGTTAGCCAATGTTCTGAATGTTCTATTAGCTGAGTAAGGATGAATTGTGTCCAATGATGTCATCATGTACATTTAGCCTTATTTACACAGGAGAGATGTGTTTGTGAGGAACAGAAATACAGTGGCTTCATTAAAAATCCAGCACATTACTGTACTAACACACCGCACCTGGTCTGCATAGTGTTTGTGTTTTACACTGAAGTATCTCAGGCTAAATGTGGTCTTGTTCCAGAAGTCTATATGTAGGTTTTTTTTCTCTTTATGGCTTCTCCTCAGGCTACAATCCACCTCAACAGTATTGCAATAAAATATCTAATGATCTTTCAGAGGGATCGTAAGAGGCTGGGAGAGTCTGTTTCTCGCTCTCCTAAGATCTACGCTCATGTGGAGACCTTCTAACTAAAGTCTGACTTTGATTTGGATCACAGCAGTTAGACATCTGCAGCTGCGTCTGGCTGTGTTACTCACAGGCACGAGGGAACAGAGAACATGGTGGATGGATGGAGGGTGTCTCTGAGGGGGGTTACGCCCCGTGTGAACGCACACGCTTGAGCTACAGCGTGACTTTCATCTGGATCTCTTTCTCTGCAAACTGTCACAAAAATTTGAAATCATCTCACAACATTATAAATCCATACGTCATTGTTACTTTCAACTCCCCAACTAACAATTTAGCTTGCTAACTTCTCTAATGTTTCTATTAAGTAACAAAAACAGATGTTCAAAACTTCCAGTTTTTTAAGCCGAAGTAACACTATTGCATAAGAATGTTAAAATGCTCCACTAACAAAATTAAAAACTTACCACTATTAAAAAGGTTGTACTATCATTAAGAGAACTTTTAGAGGACATCAGCCAGTGTTCCAAAAACATTCCCTGTTAGCTGGTCCTTTAAAACATTCTCGCTGGTCTGCTCATGCACTCCCCTGATTGGACGGTTGCTACGGGCCCAGTAAGGCTGTGTTTAGCTAATCCAAGCAATAATTTGAGCGTCATCACTCCGTGAGGTTTAGACTGCTGAAGTTTAGACTACAGCAGATGCATAGCAACAGCATTAGCCAACTACCTAAATATTTACATTTCAAAGCTGTTGTTTTTTTGAAGCGATTGCCACATTTACTAATGACTTTACACTGTTTGAGACACAAAACATGCTGTTGTACAGAAAACATACACATATAAATACGGTTGTTAAACCTCGTGTCAAATACTCACTGTTGCATCTACATGCTTCAGAGGAAGGTCACTGCTGGGAGCCTGAAGCAGAAGCAGAAAGAGAAGTTAAGACAGTGTCCAGCAAAGCACACAGGTGTGTAAGATCTCTTCATCACACATCTGCAGGACAGCAGAGGCTGTTCTCTCCACGCAGAGCTCTCAGACTGGACACCCAATGAAGATCCAAACCTACTGAAGCGGAGAGCAGCTGTGAGCACACCTAAACACAATCTGTGACCTCTTTTGGATCTTTACTGATTTTGCAGAATGGATTCAAGACCCAGTGACATAAACAAACCTACAATGTCTGTTATATTTAAGCTCATCAACATATCAGTGTTTCCCAAATGCTGTTCGATGGTGTACCCCTCCAAACAGCACACATCCTTCTGCGTCTCCATGATGGTGGACCCTCACACACAGACTACAGTCACACAAAGTATACAATATTAACATGCTAAACATTGTATAATAGTACATTCTGTATATTAATATGAAACACTTGCAATACATTTACCTTTTCAGAATATAACTCCATTCAGGCCCCTATCAAACACGTTACTTTAAAGAATTTTGAATATAGTACTGTACATGCCCTGTTATGTTCCTATATCGTTACTCAGAGAACAACATATTCTGGTCTTACACAAACTTGTAAGGGTGACACTCAAACAGTGCCAAAGACTGAAGCAGAGGACATGGACACATAGGTGCGTCAATAAACAGCCTGGATAAATATTTAGACAAGGCTGCATAGCTCCATCATTACTGTGAGAAAGGTGGAGTCTGCCCAGCCGCCAAGAAGCACCATATACAGAAGTTTTACCCAGAACTTATTTCCCCATCAGCTCAGAGGTCCTGAGCCAGAGAAGGTATTTATTTATGAGCTCTCTGGCCCCTAGGAATCTATGATGTCATGGAGCAGCACGAATCTGGCCAGACTCAAAGTACCCAAGTGAGCCAGAGATGGCAAAAGAACACAAGAAATGACCGTGTTGAGACAGCAGGACATGGGCAACATTTCCAGTAAATGGACAACTCTGTGGTTCTTTAAACGACAGCTGAACTCGACCAGATGGTTGAAGGAGTCGGGAGATATAATGTGTATGAAAGACATAAATGACATGCAGGGAATTTTTGAGACTCAAAACACGAGGAGCATTCAGAACTCCACCGCTGATAAGAGACCTCAGCGGTCGATGATGTCATCAAATCAACAAATCTTTGCATTTTGCAGGAGACCCGACATGTCCGTCTCAATTCCTGAGAAAAAAGTGTTCACTGGGTCTGTTTTCCAGCAGTAACAGAGCTGGAGAGAAACTCTGTACCCCAGCTGTTGTGTGCTCAACTGTCACCCCCAAAACAGCTTCCCGGAGCTGAGGTTCAACCGCTAACTACAGCGCTTCCACTTTCCCCACAGAGAGCGAGAACCTTTGGCAACATCATCGTCCTGCATGTTTCTGAGCTGCTCATTCTGTCCATCCAGCGTGACCACTATCAAATCCATTATGGCCTACACTAGTCATACAAAGAACTTAAGCCAGACCAGCAAGATTCGACCACTAATGAAAATGGGAAATAGCCAATCAAGACTGGTCAAACCATTGGCAAAACTACACAGAGCTCATCGGTAATCTATGTTGCCCATCACCGTTATCTGTGTCTGCCAAAAACTTCCATACGGTGGTATTCCAACCACATCTGAAGGTTCTAAGAGTCCAGAACAAGAGTTTTCAGCATTCATTCCAAACAGAAACAAAGCCAGAGTACAAATTTGCAGGTAAGACAATTTCACGGATAAACTCACTTCAATATCTTCTTACACACCATGGTAATCTAGTTTCAGATGTGTTGGGTACCATCCTGGAAAATAAACGTAAGAGCAGACTGGCTGAAAACTGTGTGCTGATCAAAAACTGTGTGCTGATCCCGTTGCTTTGGCTTTGCCCCGATGTTAAACCTTAACACATCTGACAAAATCTGCACTCTCCCTGGCCCTCGTTCTCTCTCTTCTTGCTTTAGCCACCCTCAGCCTCCTTTAAAATGGCTTATGACCATTAAGTAACAAAAACATTAAAAATGTTATTTTTTTAGATGCTGTGTTAACGTTACTGCCTAAATAAAAACCTTCAAACACTTTTAAAAGGTTTAGACCAGCATAAACCAGCTAAACCAACTTAAGCTGGTTACAGCATTTTGTTTCTCAGCAGGACAAGTTTGGAAAGCTTGTCATTAAGCTTAAAGTCCAGTGGAGATGAGGGTGTGCCAACAGTTATTCAGTTATACTGATCCTTCCCTGCCAACATGGTATTCCAGCCTCTCCTACAGGATCAGAAAATACTCGAGCCTTTGTTTGGCTGTAGGCGCTCTGCATTTAAACAAGCCTCTCTGCGTCTGCTTCACTACAGCTTCATGTGGCTTAAGTTATAGTTTTATGCTTCAGTGTCAGCAGCTCGTGCTTCGGGAAAAACATCAACAGGCAATCGGTCACTGTTTGTCCTAAAACTCCCCTTAGAGCAAATTTCTGTAAAACACTATATTGTGCATTTCTAAGAGCCACAGATGAAAATTCCTAAAACCGCACAGTTAAAAGATGCATTCTGTCGATGTACCGTGTGCTTGTCAGCTAATGATAAAAAAATAGCCTGTTCTATGTTACCCATTTACTCACTGCTCCTAGATCAGCTGCTTACAGAACAGTGACACTACAGATCAGAGCTCTCCTCAAACACTGCAGCACTACAAGAACAGACCCAACCGCAACCAAGAGGAGGTGTTTGAAACCCGGGGTACGGTAACTGTACACTGTACACATTGTATGCTGCCCCCCACTGGTGGCCACAGAAAGTGCATATTCCCACCACCAGCATGGCAAAAATCATTTTCATATCTGTGGCTTTAACGGGGAAATTCCTCTGAAAACAAAATCTTTGCAGAATAAACATACTGTAACTTTAAGAACTTCTTCTCTAATGTAAAAAATACATGTCTTTAAACTAAAGTGCAAAAACGGTTCTGTATTTTTACAACTTTCTAATATCAGATGGTTACAACAGCCATTTAACACATGACTACTAACATTTATATTCAGAAAACCTATTTAATAATTATCTCACTGAGGCAGACTGCAGGAAGTAGCTACAGATACTCTTAAGAACCTGCAAGACCTGCAGCCCTTTAGTTGTTTGTGGAAGTGCAGCACACAGGGCACCTAAAACGGTCATGACCGCTCAGTTCTGTGTCCAGAACCTGGGAGCGTATTACAGCATGATCTCAATGTGTCTGGCTAACGTCCAGCCATGAAACAACAGCGTCTCATAAACAAAAGCCTTTCAAATTCATCCGAACATCAACAGCTGGGGCTGAGTCACGCGTCTATCTGGCCTAAGAGAGACGGCAATGATTACAACGCAGATGAAGAACATGTTCGCTACAGCACTGTACACACACGCACGGGTGCTTACAACCCCAAAACACACACGCCTGCCACAGCTGCTTTTCTCTCACGCTTTTAATGGCCACCTGCAACTTTTCTGCTCACTGCTGCAGGGCTGAAAAAAATGTAAACAGCATTTCAGTGGCATTCTCTGTTTATATTTCACTAATGGAGGGTCCGTGTCTGCCTTCCATCCCAAGAGAGTTCTATGGAAAGAATTCCAAAGATGGTATTCAGCCGAAGAATTTGGAACTGTGAGAACCTGCAGACAGAAACGTCTAAAAGCGCAATGCCTGACCCTGGGTTAATGGTCACAACAGGGGCACAGCCCCTCATAATGGACTCCTGCATCAAACATGTTGCATAACACATGCAATGCATAAAGCCACAAAAGCAGATGAGAAGCTCAGAGACTGCAGATCTGAGGTAATGTTGCTCTGTTCAATGTCACCAGTTGCCTGGTAAGTGTTTCACCTACTCATGGCCAATTATGGCCAATATCACATTGTGGAGAAACCAATCATTTAGGTTATAAGAACATTTCATATATATTTGACTGTAGGACAAAATAAACAACTTACCCTGAAAACGGGGTTGAAAAAATGAACAAAAGAACATTTCTTATTGGCCTTCTGGTTTTTGGGCTAAAGTACAACCTGAACATGTTGTTTTCCAGTGCAGATGAGATTTGTATACATGCATACAGACAAATATGACATGAACATGTTAGATTTGGCTGTAGTTGTTGAATGCTGTATGTAGAATGTAAAAGGAGACATGATATACTGGAGACACGCTTATTAGT
>JAZGTJ010011627.1:0-16727 GCA_036877575.1 Botia almorhae
TTCATCCTGTTTCGATATATCAAACAGAGATGTTTATGTGTGCGTGATAGTTTTGTTCTTATTTCAATTTGCTGTCAAAACTAAGCCTTGTGAATATGTGACATGGCATTACAAAGAAATTTGTCACACCTTTTCTATGCTTGATCAGTGAGTGTTACACACCGTGACTGAGGGGGAGGAGAATTTTGGCAATATGTGACATCCCCAACTGTTATCAAGTTAGTCTGCTGTTAGCTTCAGTTGGTTTTGTCTGATTTTGCGTTACAACCTTTACAGAAATGTTTATTTTCAGGCTGTTGACATTGTGTGACATTAACTCTTGCACTACTTTCCTAAAGCAATAGGACAAACATTACAAAACAGCTTAACCCGTCTAAATAGCTTGTCAAAGTGGATTTTTGTCTGGTTTTCGATTGGTTTTGGACTGTTTACAATGGATTGAGTTTATTAGTGACCAGAGAAAACACCTACTAAAGCTAAAACAGGCATAGAAGCTAGGGTTGGTTTACATTGTTTGGAGGTGTTTATTAATCAGCACAGAGGTCATAGGTCATTCTCGCAGATCTTTAGGGTCACTCAGGGTCAGAGACACTGTTCCTCCAATGTCACACAGGGTCACTACAGAACTCATTGACCCTATGAATGCCTATTTCTGGACCATCTGTTACAGTACATTGACTTGCTTTTATTCAATAGTTCTGTTCCACAGTTTAGTGAGCTTCCTTTCTCACTGCCTACATAGACAGCTGCATTCTAAGACAGCAGCCTAACTCAAATGGAACTCAATAAGTCATTGATTTGAAATACACTTCTAATTTACATACAAATCTATAATTTTATTAGATCAAACTAGTTTTATTGGCACTTTTCAGTATGGAATGAATTATGTTTGTAATTATGTTTTTTATGTTTGTTGCATACATTTTTTTTACAGAGACTGACATTGTCGCAATGCATTCTGGGATCAGTAAAGAGCATTAGATTTGGACTCAGTTTGAGCAGCTTAATGAACAAACCAACAATATTACACAGAGCACACAAAGGATAACACAATCTAAACATCTGTCAGTCCTCGGGACTTTGAACAGATGTTTTTTATTCCTTGTAATGTTCTTTCTTTTAATAGACAAACAAATTGCCAAATAAAGGAAATATTTTAGGAACTGATGTCACAATGACAATTTGCAATCCACGGCTAATTAGCGTCATTATTATAAAAATAAAGTCCTGATGAAGTAATTGTTTCTTGGTTGTTTTCCTCCTTTTTGCATTTTGCAGTAAAAGTATAATAAGTGATTACATGCGGAGTCACATTTCTTTGATTGAGTCAAAGCTGTGAACTATTGAATCAGGGCACAGACATCACACGCCACGCTATAAGTGCACTTGACTGCTGACTACTAGCACTGTGTACTCTGAGACACCTGAAATGTTGGAGTTCATATTGACATTGTCTAGACGCACATCGATAGATTTGTTCTTACGTGGCACATTAGATTTCTGCCTCATGTTTAATTTATATGCTGTACAGGAGCCAAAAGCAATGACTTTCTGTTCTAGTAAAATATACCAGCCTGCATGAGTCCCTTTCATTGCTCCTGATTGGACGGAGTAAAAGAAAAATAATGTGTTTTTATATATTAACATATATAACATACATTAACATACGTATATGTTATTTAATTTATTTATTTAATTACCCGTTCATGATAATATGCAGATAACTGTTTATTTTGATGTCTGAGTACAGTCTTTCTCTTTTTACTTTCTTTGTGAAATACTTTTTTTAAATTGCTGGAATCTTTGAGACCGGTCAGAGGCTCAGACATGCTGTCTGGATCTGATTGCTTCTCTGTGGTGGCTCGTTGCTTAACTAGTAAAAATATTCAACTAGAATCAGCTCGGTTCAAACCTTGCAATAACAATTACGCTGCCGAACAATTGACCAGTTCACCCAGAAATGATAATTCTGTTATAGACATCATTCTGATGAGGGTTAATCACAACCAAGTTGTTCCTGTAATACTCTTTTTTTAATAAAATACAAGAGAATTTTAAACAATACTGACGCTGTACTTTCTCTTAGTACAGTAAAAGTGAGACTGTCACCAATTAACTACTTGAAGAATAAAGTTTGGAAGGACACAAGGTGAGTGAATAATGACAGCTTTCAAAATTTGTAATGTGTTAATGTTAGTGATCAGTTCCCAGATCAGTTGTGTTGTGTTCGGTTGTAGTTGTACAAAAAAACTGCCTGTTTGTTTACATTCATTCTTCATGTAAATGTTTATATTGGATATATCAAATGGATCTCGTGAATGCTGTGAGACGTTGTCTGTACATATAAATAGTTTATATTCCCTCGTTCTCTTTAACCTGCTCTGCTTCAGCAATGTCACCCCTGTGAATTAAACCCTCGCGGTGCTGTCTCTCAACTCATACTGTAAATATTGTCATTAAACTTGTGAACTCTGTAAAATGTGTCCCACAAGATGACATCCCGCCAGGCGTCACAGCTGTTTTATGCAGACTGACTGCAGTGTTGTGCACAGCCATAAAGCTGAAGGTCTGCTTTCAATCTTCCTAAAGACTAAAGACATAATATTTACAGTAAAGACACAAAATTTACAGTATGAATGTTACTGTAGCTCAAATGGTGGAGCATTGTGGTAGCGGTGCAAAGGTCATGGGTTCGAGTCCCAGGGGAGCACGTATACTGATAAGTTGTATGCCTTGAATGCACCGTAACTCACTTTGGATAAAATCGTCTGCCAAATGTGTAAATGTAATAAATGTAAATGATGATGTCATAGTTCTGTAAGGAATGACACTTGGTCAGCTATGTTCCACAAAGGTTTCACTCAGGAGAACTGAGCATTATTGTACACATTGAAATAAATGCCAATATTTCAGGCTTTGGGCTGTTACTTTCCTACATTAATATTGCATTCATTTTTAAAAATAAATGAATAAAACCACAGCTTTAAACAGTCCAACTCAACATTCCAGAAAGCAATAATTGTCAGATATGTTCTTTTCAAGCAAGCTGCATGCACATAAACATTAGCATGTGCCACCCCAGAGGAACCTGTTGTTCTCCAAATGTTTACATACAAAGAATTATTGGTAAAGTCATTTGCAAGGAATGAATGACAAGGAACGCCCAGAGGCCACAAACAGCTTCCATTAATAATTCATCTTCCTAATTACCCAGTAAATTACTTACAATGCAATTGTAAAAGCATTAAAACATATTGAGTAAGCCATTAGAGCAGGAGATGTACAAGTTATGAATTTGATTGGAACTTGGTTTAGGAAGCGCATCTTTATTGATTGAGTAATGAAATGTGTCCTTCTGTTTCGCATTCCCTCTCTGTTTTGAATTTATTTACAAAGGGTGTTTTGACGTACTAAAAATCTGAAAGGCAGTGATTCACTTTTTTATTTAAAATGAAGGGTTTGCATGCGTTCCAAACGCTCCACTGCGGCGTCTGTCTGAATGCTTGATGCCTGTCGGCGTTCACCGTGTTTAAATGCACACAGGGATGTCAAAGCTTTTGTCATTTTCAGCTAAAATGCATGAGAATAGAATACAAGACTGCTACTGAATGTTAACTAACCTTAATTTGCCCTCACCAGTGTCCACTGTTTCCATGACTAATTAACTGACTACCAAGTTACTAGTGTCAGTTTTGAAACACTGCTGATCAGCATATGATGTGTTTTAAGTCTTGATTATCCAACACAATGTTATTGAATATGAGTCCAATGCAAGTTTATTCTGACAGTAACTTTCTGATAGATATTTTTTATGATTGTCAATACCACAGTTATGATAGAAGACAGCGACTGGATCTAACCTCCAGAAGACACACAGCTTATCCATTACTGTGAGTTACCCGATTTGACCTGAGTCGATTTGACCAAAAACACAAACAAAAACACAGAATCAAGCATATGCAGACAATTTTCAATCTTTAACAAGTTATGTGGTGCATTTTCCCAGCTAACAATTTAATGTTGAGAAAACATTTCTCTAATGTTTCCATTAAGTAACAAAATGTTATTTTTATTGTTCCAGGAACATTCATAATGCCCAGGTTTTTAGACATTTTATTAACATTATTGCTTGGTTAGAAGAATATTATTTAAGCATTTTTTAATTCTGTAACATTTTTAAAACATTTCACTAACAACCTAAAAATAACTTTTTGATACATGATATATGTAATGTTAAAAACATCTGCTAAAGTTACTGCAAGAACATTTTTGATAAGTTTAAAGAACATTAGCAAATGTAATGTTCCCTGTTAGCTGGGTCAGTGCAGATTGTTGCAGACTTGACCGAGAAGCTGTTATTGCCGCATGGTGCAAACCTGCAAACTGAAAATAAGTGTTCATCCTCATTTTTCATGTCAAAAGATTAGCCACTCATTTACATCTAGAATTCTTAAAGATACTTTAGAAATGCCAAATTCCCAGTATAAACAATAATAAAAGATAACAACCCTAATGAGCCTCAATGTCCAAAGATTATGACATGTGAAAGTGAAAAATGGTAGCCGGGCCAGATTTAGTGTTAAATTGCGAGAAAGAGTCTGTAGGGTGTTTATTTTTAACAGTAAAGGAGGCGTGTTTGAGCGGTGCAGAGATGAGACAAAACACGAGAAAACTAGCTTACAACAGATCAATGTTACAGAGCTCCAATATTCGGCTGCTTTGAGAACTCTAATATGACAGTCAGCCTGGCCATGAATCTCACTCTGCTTTGGCTTTTGTTCAGTAAAAGGTCAGCCTTATTAGCTGCCTACATGCTACACCAGCCAGCAAGAACTTGCAATCGCTCCTGATCCCAGAGAGGCTTGTAGTGTGATTATCTTTGCATCATAATTAAAAGAATTTATGTATGCATGCAGAAAAAATGCTTTTATGTGGCGTTTTGGGGCAAGGTTATATGTTCAGAAGCTAAGTACAGTACATTCAATAACCTGCTTGCCCGCAGAGTTGCAGATTGCGAACTGAGAGATAGATTGGCCGAGAAACTTTTCCAGTTTTGCACGTGCTATACGTGGTTAGCAGACAGATTGTGGGCATTTCGTGGGCGTGAGATCTGAGGCTGAGACTTGTGTCCAAGCGCTTGACTCGTGATGTAAATGAAACAAAGTGTGAACTAGTCACTTCACGGTTTCATACCCGCAGCGGTTGTTGCCTTCTGTGATGTTTCTTTGAGTCACAGGGAGAAATATATATTCAAATGAAAGCACGCCACGGAGTGAAACGCAGAGAAGATTCAGTCTAATTAAAAGCATTTGAAGAAAAAGTTCTGATCACAGAGCGCAGGGATTGATCAAGGGGGATGAAGTTTGCTCCAAACTAAAATATCACCCTTCTCTTCCTCCTAACCAAAGCAGCCCACCCTTCTGGTGTGCTCAAAACCGCCCCAATCCAAACCAGTTCTCACTCTCTTTCTCTGTGGTGTTGATGAAAGAGCAGATGCATATTCATTTAGATGAGCTTTCATCAGTGTAGGGCCATGGAGAGGAGCCAGCGATGGTGGAACTCAGAGAGGAGAGATGGTGGAGATTATAGATGAAGCAGAGAGAAATTCTGCTGTGTGTTTTGTAGTCGGTTGAGGATTATTTATGACCCAAACTGTTGAGCTTTTAAAACGGTCCATAATACTGAATGATTCCATATGTTGTTTAATATGCATATTCATTTCCAGAAGTGATAATAAATGTTCATATGCTGTTGTCTTCTGAACCACCAACGTTTAGCTGTTACTGTCAGCATGATTTAAAGGAACAGTACACAAAAAATGAAAATCTGTCATCACTTACTAACCCTTGCTTTTTTAAACCTGTATAATGGCTGCGTACGATTTAAAGAGAAATATTAAATAATGACTGTGAGGAAAATGGCTTAGGACGGGGTCTTAGAAACGTCACGTGTGAGGGTCTGGGGGCTTATTCTTGGAAAATTTATGAAGTACCCCAACTGACTAATGAGCCATTTTTCCTTCCTTCCTTCTGCAGGTAGTCATGAGCTCAGGAAAACCCCAGGGAGTCAATGGACTTTTTTCCGTCAGCTATATCTAGTCTTAAAAGAAGGTAAGAGAAAGTCCCCTCCCCCCCCACTAATCTCCTCACCTCATGCCTGCTGAAGTCTTAGAAGTGCATTCACTGATGCAGCGTTGGTGACAGAACACGGCACTCCGTCTTCACACTTCAATACATCATGTTTCACAAAGACAAGCAGAGATACTGATGCTGGTGGAATTAGTGCTGCGGGGGGCTATAAATACCCCGACGTTCGCTTTAAGGATCGGTTTTGTGCGCCGTATTTCGGTGCCGTGCGTTTTCCTTTTGAACGAAATGAAATCTAGTTTTTTCAGACTCTAATGCAAGGCTAATGGTGTGGAGATATTTTTATCTCCGAACTGAATCCTATTGTGAAGTGAAACGCTCACTCAAAATCTTATCTCGGCTGAAGTGCTGATTCATAAGGTTTGCTGCCTGCCAGTTCTGGGCTGCGCGGTGCATCGGCAAACGCCAGCAGTCTATTGGAAAGAATGAAGTAAACCTGTTTACACTGAAGCGAGAGAGAGCACAAGTCTCATTGAATTAGTCGGTTTGAAAAGAACAACACGCTGAGAATGAAAATCTGCTCAGTTACAAACTTTACAGTTTTTACAGAACTTTACATTTTTTACAACAGCTGTAAAAGCAACTCATCCAGTTCAGGGTGACATATTTGTTGTATGATTTGTGACAATGTACATTATCCACTACATATCCTGCATTCTTATTTTAATTAACTCACCATCATTTCCACGACAACATGAATGAGAAGATTTCTGACAGACTGTATCTGTTTGAAAGGTTCACGCTATGTACTCAAGCCTATCTGTTCTTCCACTTACTAAAGTCATTGTAAACCAGCGCAGGTCTTTGAAACAAAACCTTTGAAACTTTCCTCTTCTTCTGTTTCTCTTCACGTAGCTACTGGAGTTACAAACTTATGAAACGCAGAGGGCTGTATATAAATCTTATGCACACATGGACTGCCATAATTCAGAGAAAATTCATTTTAAAGTTTGTTTTCTTCTCTCCCTCAGGATAATCATACTTTCTGTCTCCACAAATTTGAATCCTCTCTCCTTCAAGAGTCCTTATCTCACCCTGTGTCGCAGTCCAGCAGAACCTTTCGAGATGTGATCTGGTTTTCCATTGATCCTTAAAGAAACGAAGAGGTAAAAATTGTGAAACTACATGGGTCTCTCTTTGCTCTTTCATATTAAAGTGACTGCGTTTCACCTTCAACTGCAGAATCACATAAATAGAAGCTTAAATATCTTGTAAGAAGGTTCTCTTCTGCTTTGATTTGATATCTTTCATGTGCCTCTAAGGTGCATACATTATCTGGTTGACTCGTCCCAGGACGTGAAGCTCTCTGTTGTTATATCATCTTTAATGCAGAGATGTTTGGTTGGTCTTCATGTCTCTGTAGTAGAAGCTCAGAGCAGCAGTCAAGTCTGGAGAACAGACCCACTGGCTGGACTTCACAGCCCTCTGTGTCCTTCACATGCTCATATGTTATAAATCACTGAACAGAAACAAAGCAAAGCAGAAAAACAGGTTTGCTAGGCACACAAGACTGAATGTGAGTGCAGAGTGAGCTGGGTTATACCTCCAATTACCATCGTTACCTCATGCTGAACAACACTAGCACGAGTAAGTAGCATAGTAGCTAAAATGTCTATTTGAAGTGTTTTACAATATTAATGATGGCATACTGTAAGCACCATATTTATACACACCAATTGGTTTATTTATGGGAACTGACTGTCTGCAGCCAAAAATTCTTTAGATAGCCACTTATTTTTTCATTGATGGACTCACACATTAGTCAACAGCCACTCTTGTCCTTAGTGTTGAACTAAATGAGTGTTTAAAAAAAATAAAAACAATAGCATTTACATTCATGAGATTCATCGCCCTCGTGTCTAATTGTCGGCTCATAATGTTAAACTAGGGCTGCGGAATGCTATTGAATTCTCCTATTCAGGGAACTCCAAACTGAATAATGACCATTTTAATGAGGGGAATAACTCATCGTACAATCGTAAATGCTTTTGGGTATTGGCACAATGCCTCCACTCTAACTAATGACACATACAGGGTTTGACTCTTAGGAGCCTCATGCAGGTATTCTTTATGAAAGTGAGCTCGCATTACTGTGAAAGTTGCAAACTGTGTGCTGACTACGTGCTGACTTAGCATGCTATGAATAGATAAGTATACTTATGGTTAGTTCTTATGTACGTATACATATATATGTATAATGTAGTTATATAGACTATATACTTATTAGATGCATACGTATATTAAAGCGTAAAGCATAAAGCCGTCTAAACAGACCAAAATTAAATTAATTCGCTTAAATGCTCTTTTTGTGTAAAAAGCCTAAATTGGAATATATATATTGGGGGCAACATGAGGGAGAGTGAATAGTGAATGAGGGAGAGTGAATAGTGAATAATAGTGAAACTGACGTACCGTATGGAAGAAAGGGATATTAAAAAGTCTCTTGACTTGGAAAAGGTTAATGAATACCTGTGGTGGTCTGTGTGTTTCATCTTACAGTCGATGTTTTATGTGATTTTAATGCACTGCTGTCAATGGCCACAACACCAGCGAGAGTCAGAGAGAATGATTTTCAAGAAATTCACTTTCTTACTGCAAGCATCTGCCGCGCTCTAATGAGTGACTGATCATGAATAAATCATATCGATTAAAGAGGGAGGCAGATAGCAGAGTGCGTCCTGTAATACCGACCTGCTTCTCTGGGAACAAACAGTGGAGATAAACCGCCCGTCCGACCGACCACAGCGGAATTTCTAAATTTGTTATGGTGGCAAATTAGCAAAGCAAATTGAGCGCCCTGAAACCATGAGCATTGTTAGGAATAAATTGTGATGTTTACTATTATTTAACATGACTAAATTCACTCCGACAGCTCTCTTTGAGGGACGCATCACCAAATTAGACAGCTGAATTGTGTTAGCAGTATATAAACTGTTGGTGCTCTTGTTTGGCAGTTAGCATACCTGCATGGTCCAGTCTCCTGATGAAATTATACTTGAAAGTGTGAGAAAAACCTCCCAAATTATTATTTGCTCAAAATCTTCTCTCTCCTCCTGCAGTAGTTATTAAAAAGCTTTATAATTTAATATAAAAAAGCTTATCTCTGGTTAGTTAGTGCATGAGTGTGCTATTGTAACTTTTCTCACACCAAAATGAAATAAAATATTGAAAAGAATGAAAAGTATGCAGGGGACAGCAAGAGCGAGCTCTAACTGTGTGTTATTGCGGAAACCATTTATCATAATTATCTAATCAAAATGCATGGCGAGATTGCATATTTTAAGATGAGAGTGTTGATATTTCCCAGGCCCTTGGGTTAGTCTACTTCACTGCGTGTCACAGGGTGCATTGCTAATTGCATCAAACCGCATGCTGGAGATTTGGGGAAACGCTAATGACAAATCCGATTTAAACCACATGGTCCTGTAGGGCCACAGACAAAAAAGAGGTTACGTCAACATTACCCCAATGCTGTTTCAACAGTAACTGTTTCTCCCAGTTAACAGGGATGTTCTCAGAATACTGGCTAACATTCTTTAAAAGTTATCTCAAAGTTATGAAAAACGTTCTTGCAGTAATGTTAGTAGACTGTTTCTTTAACGTTGTATATCATATATAACAAAAATGTTATTCTTAAAAACGTAGTGGAACATTTTTTTAAATTGTTACAGAATTAAGGAGCTTGAAAATCACTCTTATAACCAAACAATAATGTTAATACAACATAAAAAAACTGGCCACTTTGAATGTGCTTTCAAAATAACCTTTTCAACCGTTTTGTTATCTAATAGAAGCGTTAAAGAAATGTTCTTACAACCTAAAATTGTTGGCTGGGTTGTTGCTTTTTGCTTTTTGTTTGCTGGTTATGGCACGATTAGATCATGTAATTATTCTGTTCTTTTTATAAGATTCATTTTCTTGGTTGTCGTTGGTGTTAATTTAACACTTGTGGATAAAAAACAGGCCCTTGAAATGAAGTCATCAGGGAGCAAGATGAGTTTATAATTTGTTTTGGCCATAATGATATAAACTATTTTTTGCCAAGGCCCTGAATTACGAGACAATCAGTCGTGCGGTCGCTCTCCACATTTGCTCTATTACATTTCCTGATAACACAGCCTGGTGATGCTAATGAGCAGTTAATAGGAAGAAGGAATACACTACACTGTCTTTTACTTGTACAATGTTGTCCTGCTGTTATTCACAGTTAAAAGCTACACAAACACAAACACAGAATAAAAGTATATCATGATAACGTGATATTTGGTTATGTTATCAACAACAGGAAGGTGCACAGTAGTAAAACTAAACGCATAACATATATACTTTACATTTTAAAATCAAATTGGATGAGCAGAGTTCGAACATTTTCGATGTTTTCAACACAATGAGAGTGACTGAGGCTGACACTTTTCTGGCAGACTGAGGCACAACTTTTCTTTTGTGACTTACAGAATAAAGTCATATGGGTTTGAAACAACATTAAAGGGAGGGAAGGCAATTGCAGAGTAGCTAGCAATAGCAAGCTAGCTTTGAAAGCACAAGATCCCACCCTCCCTTTAAAGTGTTCACCAAAGCCACGCCCATCTTCCAATAGTGCACAAAGACATACAAGTACATAGCCTGACATGTAAGTACGTCCTACTTCCCAACAGACATTCCATCGAATTGACCGATTGGACCAACAATTCCTGTGCCTTTCACAGAAGATATATAAACACATTTATTTTGTGATTATTTTGAGTACATACTTTGTGATTGCTATCAGGACGTAAAGAAACTTTCAACCAGCATAACAAAAATGTTTTTGGAAAAATGTATCTTTAAACGAGTAAATTGTTTTTCGTTTTTGGTCAAACTATTCCTTCAATTCATGTTTCTTTGTCATTCGTATTTGTACATTTTGTTAAACAGTCCCGCCCATTCATAGCCATGCAGATATATCTACTGTGGTATAAACATTCTGCCCAGTCCCACACACACACACACACACACACACACTATTGACCATAAAGTCATCTTAGACCAACATCAGCTATGATTTGGCCTTCCTGGCATCGTTATCAGCCTTTTATGGACTTTTTTGGCTAATTAGTTTTTTTACTCCTTTGGATGACTGCCATCCTAAGAAAACTGATATTATTTATGATGTTCCTCAAGGCTCTGTTCTAGATTTATAGCATACAGCTAAGCAAAATGACTTTCAAGTAGATTAAAGCGTTCACAATTGTGGCTAATACTAATTAGCACATTTCAAAAGATCTGATTGAGCCTTAATTTCCTTCTGCACAAAATTCATACACAGGAATGAAAATCACAAGTTAGATCGTCACAGTTTTACAATTGTCTCCACTAGACACCAATGAGATTTGGAGAAGAAATGGAGACTTTTGTTTTTACAGAGCAGTTACCCGACTCACATATGCCTCTAGGGTTTCAGCAGAAATGTCATGTGACTTGCACCGTGCTTGGGTTAAATTTTAATGTAGACGATTTAATCATTGAAGAATTTGAGAGAAAATATTTAAATACATATTATAATCTCTGGCTTTTGATTGGGTAATTAGAAGTCAGACATTTTTCCAGAAACATCAAAGATATGAAAATGCAAATTTCAAAATTAATTTTATACCTCTGTTGACACTGTATGTTAACAGTAATCTCTTTATAATCTGTTTGTGCTTCTTCTAGGCATTTTTAGGGAAAAAACCTAAGACTAAGTTGGCACTTTATATTTAAATATGACAGTAATATTTGAATATGGCAGCAGAAATAGGTAGATATATAGGAGGGCACTGTAGGACATTTAACTGGTTATTTATGCATCATCTAGAATACGGTGACAAACACTATGCGTAAAGCAATGACTACTAACTGGGGTGGTGTCCAAAATAAACAGATCTAACAGTTAGTTATTTCCCTTAAAAACCACCAATCCGACTACAGTTCCATGCCCTGCTGTCTCAGTTAAACAAATGACCCATAAAACAACAGGGCAATAGTGGATGCCAAGCGTAATGCAGCCCGTGTCATCTGAGGGGAGTATGGGGTAACTTCATGTCTACCTTAATGAGAATCGTAATTTCATTCAAATCAGCAGCAACATAGTTTATAATGAGACAATTATGTAATGATGAGTGCAATTATTATACAGTAATACTTTGGTTTGCACTGCCGTATTATGACGCTTATGATGTACATGGAATGTAATCCCAAACTGGAGACTGGAGATAAGGGACCTGTGATGTAATTTGGGTTCCTGGGAGTTCACAGTGTATCTCGTATTACAACAATGAACGAGGAATCACCCATTCATTCATTTCAAGAGCCCTGCACCAGTAAGAGGTTCTGCAGTGGCTTTTTGTGATATCTGGCAACCCTTCAGGATACGCTGTCATGTGAGGTAATAGTTTGGAGGAGAAGAGCACACGTGCAGATTTACAGCAACTAGTTTTTAATGGCGATTGCAGGAGTTTTTATAATAAAGTAGTTTGAAATATACACAGTTTATACACGTAGTAACATACGTAGTTTAAAATACCTTTTACTGTTGTACACTAGCCTGGCGCACACTGAGACGCTGCTCAGCGTTTCATAGCCGCCATATGTCTCTCGGCTAGTGCGCTTGTGCTCTTTTTTGTGATATCTAAATGTGTAAAAATGCAAGCTGAGAAAACTGCTTTATTTGAGCACACACATATGGCCCCTCCAGTCTGGAAGGCACTACTGGTTCCTCACTCATGGGCTGATCAGAAGGACCCAGATCTGAGGACATCTGTGGAGCATGACTGCTCATTTTCTCTAAAGCGCAGATCACACTGTATGTAGCGTTACATCATATTCTAACCAGACGTTATGTGATGGATTGTTTAGGTTAACGTGAGATACAGGCTAATCGGGACAGGGCGTATGGTCGCTTGGTTTCTGTTTTCGTCGCGTTTAGTACAGTGAAATCACTTATCTATCACTTGCTACATTCACTTCCAGCGAGGACAGAAATAATACCTGGTATTGGAACATTGTGTTTTCGCTCTTGGTTAGAACAAGATACGGTAAAATAGGTAGGAGATGAGATAACTTTCTATATATAGCTATGGAAAAGGAAGTCTTGTCTCATATTTGAATTTAAATACATCATCTAATCTCTTTTTGTTTAGAAAGCCAATTAACAGGTCCTGAAGCATTTTGTAGCCTGCATACCTAGGATGTACAGTCGCTTCTGTTTTGGTGTATTTGTGTTAGTGTATTTGTTTTGAACTGATGCCATTATACATTTCAGGTAATGTTGTACAGACAATGGGATTCTTCATACACCTCATCTATTAGTGGCTTCCATTTACGTATCTTCCAAACCATTTATCTTTCTTCCCTCCTAACATCCATCTTTTGGAACTGTCTATCGTCCTTTATACCTTCATCTTTCCTTGTCCATCCCCGAACCCAATTCCACTTTCAGAGAGCCTGTTTAAGGTCACTGTCGATCTTATTATGGGGAGGAGGTGTAATTACTTAATTCATCCATCCATACAGCCAGTATCAGTGCCTGAAGACTAGCCTAAAGCCACAGTACTCTCCTTCAGATGAGAGCAATGCTAATATTGCAATACATAATATGCAAGATATTATGTCAACATCAGTTTATCGATAACTTAGAGAGCTGTTACGTTAGCCAATGTTCTGAGAACGTTTCTGTTAGCTGGGTGCTTGGGCATCTGTAGGTTTGGAGGTCCTGAGCACATTTTTATTACAATGCAGTTGTTTTTGATAGTTTTCATGTGACTTGCATATTGCATCCTATTTGTTGTTTTATGATTCAGGAGGGTGTTTGTGAAAGTGGCATTACACAGCATTTGTCTTTAAGTCTTTGTGTGGTTCTTGTTGTTTTAAATTTCCAATGTTGTGTTTTGTGAACTTAGAAGCACAACATCACAGAAACCTTCCTGTGACATGGTGCAAGACATGATAACCACATGCAGCACACAATACACGAGATAACGTCACTTTGCAGAAATCGAAGTTATGAACCTGATGTTCCAATATATCTTTGTCAAACAGCTTCATTTCCTTCAAACAGACTAGATGACCCTGTCACAAAGATGAATGTTCATCTGTTCCTCTCTGATCTCATACTCTCTTGTAATTTAAAACTCTCTAGAAAAAGCACATTCGTTTTTACTTAGGGCTTCTGTTTCTAGCTCTTTGCACTGTGTAATGTGTTTGCATTGATTGATAAATCAGTTTGACGGAAAGGGACCGAGACCGGGCCGAAATCTGGGTCCAACGCCAAGCAGCTGTCATTGCCGTCCACACTGATAGTCATCTCCTGAACCCAAGCGCTTTATCTGAACTCACATTTTCTTCTCATCACAGCATAGCGGTTCAATATGGGAACCGGCAAACATTTTGTGTTTTCCACAATGAAATTTAGAGCTTGAAGTGTCTCTGACAGGATATAGATGCAGCTTTATTCTGTTTCCAAAATGTGTACAAAAAACCTTTTCTTTGTTTTCTGTTCGCTTAGTTTGTGCAAAGGATTCGGGCCCCTTGGAAATCTCCCAGCCTTTGTTTGGACGGATTGAGAGGCGTTAATCTCGGCAGCGGTGATTAGAGGCACCACTGTTCTTCCTCTGAATGCCAACACAGGAGAGGAATGAGAGAAATTTTCCCAAGGAGAAAACTCGTTGTGGATCTCATAAAAAACCCAAAAAGGTCAAGAATGCAAACAAACATATTTCAAAAGAAGACATATTTGCTTGATTAGCTGAATAGAACGGGCTGAACAAATAAGGCATATTACAGCCAAATTTCTCTTTGAGCTGTTTGGTCAGGGAGCATGTTGATGATGATAAAACCAAATGTAATTAAAGCCCTCACATACTGAAAGACTGTTTGATTCGTAATCAATATATGAAATGGCAACCGTGTGGAGGAAATACCCCCACCGTCATGAGAACGCTGCCTCATAAATCTTACTGCGTGTGTGTAGGTGTGTGTGTGATATGTTACTCTACAAGTAATTAGAGGATTAGAGAAGGGATGTGTTTCTGATGAGGCAGACAGTTATTCTAATCTTGTTACTGCAGCTGCTGTACCTCGCAGGTCTTTGTTTGTTAGATCTCGTTGTTTAGAACCTTCTGGCTTCATTTACGCCTCTTGTTGAGCAAAGCTGAGCCCCTTCCATCTTTCAGACAAAGAGACAAAGGCGATAATATTTTGATAGAGTGTATATGCATGTTTAATGTATTGACAAGCATGTCCTATGGGCTTATTTGATTCACTTTTTTCTCGATGAGATTCCTAGCATCATTTTGCTTTGCCTGTCTGTCAACACCACAGGTACAACAGGGTCTCAGTCCATATTGATCTAAGCTAATGATTTAAAGGCTGCATGTTTAAATCCCACCTAAGGCAGACCTAAAGTTGCTCTTGACTTTACCTTGTTTTGAGTACTAGGCCAGAGTAAAGGGCTTATTGTGCTTGGCCCAGTAATTGCTGCTTGCAGCTATGTTTTTAATTTGTTTTCTGAATCAATAAACTTCACTCAAATGTTTTTCTTCAGCAAAAAAAATAAAAAATAGCATACTTGAGCGCTGACACAGTTATTGACTCCGAGAAAATGAAAGAAAACAGCATCCAATCACGTTTCTTTTGCGCTGATATCCCTTATATGTTTCGCACGTGACTCCTTTGGTTCCCATAGGAATTTACATGACGTGTTTTGTGCAATTCATGTGAACACGTGAAAAAAATCTGATGTAATCAGATGTGTGGTTTTGAAATGTTTGTGTAAATCCCATGTAAACCCGTGGAGTCACATGTTAAACGTCACAAAATGTTTTTTACATGTGGTGACTTGCGCGTTTTTGCACGTTTGAAATTCACGTGTCGTTTCTGTAAGGGGTTCATCTAATATTAAAATGTTTTGCCACCTCTGTTGAATAATGAATTGATGTGTGATTTGACTGTGATCTCTCATTGCACAGCATCGCCTCCATTGTTGTTGTACATTTGATTGACATGGCAATGTCAGTAAAACTGGAATGTTATATAAAGGTCAGTGGGCCTTGTGTACTTACGTGTCTGCTTTGCTGCAAGATGTGCACAACCCTGCAAAAAAATCGTATGTGGGCACAAAACATAACCTTACAGAATTGTCTCATAACCCTCATCATCACACTATAGATATAGATTTTTTCCACATGTATTAGTGGGAAACTAAGTTGGATATTTCCCCCATGCGCGTCGATTCAGTGTTCAGGGTCACTGGAGTGTGGGCAGCAGGGTTGTGATCCTGACACGGCTAGTCTGTTGTCTTGTGTGAGGAGTGAGGAACAGGAAGTGATGAGTGCATGAACCAGAGCTAAAGCAGACAGCCTGTGGCCATAACTGCCTTCTGCCTCTGTAAAGTCACTATGCTCCAAAAATTTGGAACTGTCTTCCAATTGAAGTTAGAGAGTCCAGTAGCATCCATGTCTTTGAAAAGCGTGTTAAGACATACCTCTTTAAAGTTGCTTATGAGCATAATAGCCTGTGAAGTTTGTGCAATTTGCATGTTTCTATTTGACTTATTTTCAATGCTTT